>PVJS01002360.1:0-85267 GCA_004027185.1 Glis glis | reverse complement strand
GTTCACACTAGTGGGGACTCCATCCCGTAGACTCCCATTCACACTAGTGGGGACTCCCTCCCGTTCACACTAGTGGGGACTCCCTCCCATAGTCTCCTGTTCACATTAGTGGGGACTCCCTCCCATAGCCTCCTGTTCACACTAATGGGAGCTCCCTCCCATAGCCTCCTGTTCACACTAGTGGGGACTCCCTCCCATAGACTCCTGTTCACACTAGTGGGGACTCTTTCCCATAGCCTCCTGTTCATACTAGTGGGGACTCCCTCCCTCCCGTAGCCTCCTGTCCACTTCTGGAGCCCCCAGTCCCTTTTGCTGTTGACCAGAGACTGATGGAGATACTACACAGCCTCAGTGATCTTTACTGGTCCACAGAAAATAGACTGCACCGAAGATCAATGTATTCTTAGGTCTAAGCAAAGCCCAAAGAGCACACATGTCATTTCTCAGTAAGCCCGGCACCCTCCACTTCTTTCAGTATTAAAGGACTCTGTGTGGGTGGTTCTGTGAAGTCATTCTTTGCATGTACATTGAGAAGAAAAAAATTAACACAAAGTATATGTCTCTTAACACTAGAGTCAGCACCAGACCCCATAGATATAGCAGCAGAGTATAGCTAACACGGAACACACTCCTTCCTGCCCCTCCCGCCTCTGCAGGGCAGGTGCTGTCTACAGCAGGGTAGTCAGCACCCATCCACACCACCTTCCCTGCCCCCTCTGGTGCATGTGGTGGAATAAGTCCACGTGAAACTCTGTGGTTGAGTTTCTCATCAATATGGTACTACTTTTAACTGTCTTATATTTAGGTCTTTGGAGCCATTCCTCCAAATAACTCACTCTCACCCAAATTAGTGAACCGTAAGGATTTCCTGTTAGTATCTACCAAGTGTAGCAAACTGCAGGGGTTTTCCATCGATTTCTAGGGGAAAAGGCAGCCACATTTGCTATTACCTACCCAGCGCACAGTTTAGATAATTCTGTTGGCCATGTCTGTCTTCCCATGGTGTGGTTAATGGGTCACCAACTCCTACCCCAGTTTTCTCTTCTAGCCTCCCAGCCACCCCCAAAGTGGCATCCTGTCCCCAGCTAGCTTTTGGGCAAGATTTGCTTGTTCTCTTTACTGTTCATGCTAACATAGTTAGTTGAAAGCCCTCCTTAAAAATAAACAGAGTTAGAAATATGAAAATACTTTCTCTAAGTTTGGGCAGAAAAACTTGACATTGAGTGTCTCTTTGCCTCTTTGCCTCTAGCCATTCCTAGGCATGCAGATACATGCTTTTGTTGGTTTTTCCTGAGCTGTTTCTCCATTTAGATGGCATGAATTATAAGGCTTAATTGGTTTTCTGCTTCTAAGGAACTCACATTTTGTATCGGGAGCTTATGAAATGTACAGTTTTCCAAAGAAGATTCAGCATAAAATTTTGTTTGTAATTCAGTGATGTATTTTTAAAATCCTTGGCTGGTAGTGTCTTGTAAAATCAGATATTTCTGCTACCAGAGGGGAATGATTTTGAGGCATAGGAAATATCCGTCAGTCGCTAAAGGAAAATGTTTCACGTATCTATTGCAAATCATTCCTAGGTGCCTTGAGACGTATTTCATTTTGTTGCTGTTGTTACTGCCTGTCCTGTGACAGAGGTGCCATAGGAGAGCTGGACCACAATCTGTGCTGTGTTTGTGGTGGTGTGTGTGGGGGGATTGATGCGTCTACCATGCTTTTCCCCTAAAAGATGCGCTCATCCTCCTGGGGCTGCCCACTCTCAGGACAATAAAATCCCCAGAGAGGAGCCCCTGTCTCTGAGGCAGCAGGACTGTCTGGCCAAGTCCTTTCATTTATCAGCTTGTTTCTAGGATAGCCTAATCCCTGCTCACTTTTCCTTTTTTTTTTTTTTTTTTTTTTGCGGTATCAGGGATTGAACCCAGGGGCGTTCTACCTCCGCGCTACACCCCCGGCCCTATTTTTTATACTTTATTTTGAAACCGGGTCTCACGAAGTTGCGGAGGGCCTCACTAGGTAGTGAGAGAGAGAGAGACAGGGAGAGAGAGAGAGTGAGAGCTGAGGCTGGCCGCGAACCCGGATCCTCCGGTCTCCGCCTCCCAAAGTACTGGGATTACAAGCGTGCGCCACCACGCCCGGCCCCTGCTCACTTTTCACTGGGCTGATTTCAATTTTGTCTCATGGCCTTATGAAACACTCATTAAAAGGAATAGAGAATAATTATAGTACAGAATAGAACTCACCTCTCGGTGCTGCCTGAAAAGTCTAGGAGGGTGGGCGCCCAGCCCTTGCGGGAGGGGAGGGTCCGGAGCAGTGTGTGACTCTTCGGGACATCGCAGGGAGGCCCATGTCTCAGTCTTCAACTTTCCTCCCTCCCATTTCTACTTCTCTGGGATTCCAGAACGTCTTCCACATTTTAATTTACATCCAAATACCCAAGGTTCTCTGCAGGTGCATTTGAATGCAGCTGTTGTTCTGTTATTGTGACTTTCCTTGAAAATAGATAGCCATAAAGTCCATGAGGGAAGATTTAACAGTGACTCCTGTCTAAAGGATGCCTAAGACGGAGTTCCTCTGCCTAGGTGGGAACTTGGGGTGGTGTTGACACCCTGGATTATACAGTGATGGGCACTGTACTTGAAGCCTCTGAGATACATGCGACCTTGGCCACAACCAGCAGGCTCTTTCAAATAATTCTGCATTAGTGCAGAAATTACCATTTGGAGATATCTCTTCATTTTGGAAAAAAAATCAGAGACAATTATAGAAGTCTCCATTGAGTGTCCCCCCTTTTTGTGGTACTGAGGATTGAACCCAGGGTCATTCTCCCTCTGAGCTACACCCCCAGCCTGCTTTTCTTAATTTTGAAATAGGGTCTCGCTAAGTTGCTGAGAGCCTCATTAAATTGCTGAGGCTGACCTCAAACCTGCGATTCTCATGTCTCAGCTTCCTAAGTACTGGCGTGTGCTACTACACCTTGCTCTTTTATTCCCCCGTTTATGTTTATATCATTATTCAACTGTAACAAAAGTCTCAGGCATACACGTATGACAAACATAATTTGAAACGATATTTTATTATATTAGAACATAAAAGTTATTCTGTATTCCTCTATTAGGGGAATGTTTTGATTCTGATGTATCATTAATTTTTTCAACTATAGTGATTGGGTGGTATACATTTTTATTAACTTTGGCCTTCTGATAGAAAGTATTTTAACACTGCATCAAAATGTAGTTTAATCAAAATAATCTTCTGACTTTCATTCTCATAAAATTTGGGTTTTTTTAGTAGCAGTTACCCAAATAGTGTCTGTCCTCGTGCAGAGCAAGTAAAGAAAGGATTACCACAGTCCCTACTTCTCCACATCCTCGCCAGCATTTATTACTGTTTGTGTCTTTAGTGATTGCCATTCTAATTGGGGCTAGGTGAAATCAAGGTAATTTTTATTTGAATTGCTCCGATTACTAATCTTAAATATTTTTTTCATATATTTATTGGCCGTTTGTATTTCTTCTTTTGTGAAGGGTCTATTTAGTTCACTTGCACATTGTTTAATTGGGTTGTTTGTGATTTTAAGGGCGGGGTTCTTGTGTTCTTTGTAGTGCTGTGTGCATGTATGCCTCTATCTCCCTAAACTCCATCATGATGTATGATTACAATGCACCAATAAAAAGGAGAGAGAGAGAGAGAGGGAGGAAGGGAGGAAGGAAAGAAGGAAGAAAGGAAAGAAGGAAGGAAGGAAAGAAGGAAGGAAGGAAGGAAGGAAGGAAGGAAGGAGAGAAAGAAAGAGAAAGGATTGTCAGTGTGTTTAGGAAAAGCAGTGTGAGTAGGGCAGGATTGTTTCAAAGCAAATGAGTGCAGGAGCACAGTGTTTCCAGGGGCTGCAGCTCAGAGTGAAGAATTGCAAGGCCAGAAGGGAGCAGCATGTGCTGCCGCTCACCGCAGAGGATCATAGCAACTCATGTACACTGCAAGGTGCCTTCAAATGGTGACATGTCTCTTTACCAGTTCCAGCGATACTCCATCGTTATCCCATTCCCTTGGACAGGCAGAACAATCTCCTGAAACTGGCCATTTCTGACATACAACCTTAGTAAATGTCTCATCCCCAGATTGCACAGTGATTCACCTGCCACTACCCACCATCCAAGGGCCATGGGACACACACTGTCATCTCGCACATTTAGTCTTTGCTTCCTGTGACAATGAAGCCCAGACACAGTGAGACACTAAGGCAGTCTTGGAAGGATATCGTCTGGGGACTCGGGAAAGGACTGGGGCTCCTGCCGGGTGGTTTTTGGGAGGATACGGAGCCATGTAACTTGCTTTAGACTTGCCTCTGCTGGGGACCCTTATGTCCCTGGCACCTTCCTTTCCACCAGGAGGTAGAAGGAGCAGAGTGGGGCTGAGACAGTCATAAGTAAAGAGCCACCGCCACTCGTGCTACCCCGGAGGTCGTGGTCCTTCTGTTGTTTGCCCGATGTGGCTGGCATCGCTTTTCTTAAGTGTATGAATGCACGTTCTTGCAGGTTGCTCCTGATCAACAGGAGAGCGGCGTGGCTCACGCTCACTGTCAGAGCTAGGCAGGGGACAGATGTCAGGTCTTTCCTTCCTCCTTGCACATTTAGGTAGAACGGTGTCCTCCCCAGCTGGGTATTTTACTAAACTTCGTTATTTGTTGTTGTTGTTGTTGTTGTTGTTCGTCTTCTTCTTCTCCTCCTCCTCCTCCTCCTCCTCCTTCTTCTTCTCTTTCTTCTCCTCCTCCTCCTCCTCCTCCTCTTCCTTTCCTCCTCCTCTCCCTCCTCCTCTTCCTTCTTCTCGTTCTTTTCTTCCTCCTCCTCCTCTTCCTTCTTCTTCTCTTTCTTTTCCTCCTCCCCTTCCTTCTTCTTCTCTTTCTTTTCCTCCTCCTCCTCCTCCTCCTTCTTTCTCTCTCTCTCTTTCTCTCTTTTCATTTCCAAAGAATACAATTATAACATTTGATAAGCTTTCTTAAACTATACATCCTCTCATTACACTTGGGTGGACACCTTGAAAATATGCCGTTTCCCCACCCGCCCCAACATGGAAGTTACTGGTGCACATGGAAGGGAAGACACCGGGGTCTGGATTTTATCACTGGTTCTGATTCTAGCCACAGGATTCAAACTGCCTTTCCCTCCTCCCATTCCCCATGGTACTTTTTTTTTTTTTGCTTGTTTTTGGTACTGGGGATTGAACCAAGGGGCATCCTACCTCCAAGCTACACCCCTAGCCCTTTTCATATTTTGTTTTGGAACAGGATCTTGCTAAGTTGCTAAGGCTAGCTTTGAACCTGTAATCCTCCTGTCACAACCTCCCAAGTATTGGGATTAAAGGCGTGTGCCACCATGCCTGGCTTTTACTAGGTTTTCATCAGATCGGCATGACTGATTGAATTATTAGCCCCAAGATTAAACTTCCCTGCCTGTCACATCTCTCCATGTGGAATGAATGGGTCACTTCTGTGTTTCCCATGATGCCTGTATTACCTTTTCTCACTGGAGTATCATGAGATCTACCCTCATAACAAATCTATGTGTGCCACACAGAGCTGCTAACTTAGGTGGGGTATTGTGCCACAGACCTCCAGAGCTTGCTCTGGCTATGTTTTTACACCTGTTCAACCCCAGCTGGTGTTTCCTCTGCCCCAGCCCCTGGTAGCCACCACGGTGCTCTCGGTTTCTGTGAGCACAATTGTCATGTATGTGAATGTGTGCATCATGTGTCCTTCTGGGACTGACTGATTTCACTTAGCAGTGTCCTCAAGGAGCATTCACATTGCCTCAAATGGCAGGATATCCTTCCTTCTCAAGGTTGAGTAGGATCCTGCTGTCTACATGTATAGAGCACAGCTCCTCCATCAGTGCAGGTGTGGATGAGCATTTAGGTTGCTTCCCGTCTTAGCAGTAGTGAATAATGCTGCAACGAACATGAGAGTGCAGATATCTTTTAGCAACCCCAATTTCAATGATCTTGGATAAATACCTAGAGCTGGGATTGCTGGATCATATGGTAATACCGTTTTTAATCTTTCTAGTGTATTGCATGGCCATATCATATCATAGTGAATCCTTACAAAGCGGCTTTTCCCACTAGACTCTAAGGGCCTTGAGGATAAATGCAAGTTCTCATCATCTGATTACGACTAGCACACTTGTTTGGGTATTTAATTAATTTGAGTTGCTGGAATACCAATCAACCATCATAAAGCACTAACTCTCCTCATGTCTACTTTTCCTCATCTGGGTGAGAGCTCCGAGGTCCTCGGGGCTGAAATGAGATGGAGATGTGAGTATGCTCCTCAAATCGCTCCCCACCGGGTTCATTAGAGGCTCTCATTTCTATGAGAGCATCCGTTCTGGGGAAACCAGGATCTGCTGTAGGTGATGTCTTGGCTTCCTGGGGACACCAGACATCTTGTGTGTTTTGCCTCCAGCTGTTCCTCGCACTAGTGACACCCAGTGCAGCTCCGTCCCCGAGCCCAGATACGGAAGGAGAATCGGCTCCGAGTTTTCCGCAGGTTCGATCGTTCGGTTTGAGTGTAACCCTGGATACCTACTTCAGGGCTCTACGGCCATCCGCTGCCAGTCTGTGCCCAACGCATTGGCTCAGTGGAACGACACGGTCCCCAGCTGTGTAGGTGAGTGCCCTCCGCAGGTGGGATGACCAGCCGAGCTGTGGATGAGTTCGTCCAGCAGCGCCCAGAGCTGCTCTTCATTGACACTGTCCAGTCTCCATAAACTGACCACCCTGACCTACATACAGAGTAGCTGGTTTCATAGAAATAACTGAGTAGCAGCTAAACCTTAGAAATTACTGTGCACAAAACGACTCATCAGATTGATAAGGACAAAACATGTTTTCCTTCTTCTTATTTATTAAGTATGCCATCAAATCTAAAGTCGTGGATATACAACATAATTTCATTTTGGCGAAGAATCATTAGAATGTTGATTTGCTATATTACTTGCGTAATGCTCTTTTAATACATTTGCACCGATGCATGTTTAAGAAGCAAGAGGCTAATGCAGCCTGAATAGCAAAGGCATTGTTAGTTATAGTTTATTGGCTTCATTTTGTGTAGAAAACTCGAGTGCAATCATGATTAGCACTTGAATTCATTTGCATTTTAAGTGTCTCTTCTCCTCCTCGGACTTGCTCATAAATCCCATTAATATCATTTGGAGTTGCAGGCCTGCGCATGGAAGAGAACACTCAGCAAAGGCCTTTAAATTAAGTAGATAAATTGTTCTAAACAGAATGCACTTTGGAGACACCATTGGTAGGTACAGTCCCTTCTTAGGGAACTTGAGAGATTTATTTAGAGACTCAAGATCTATAACTTAGTAGCATAATAAATAATACGCACTGGCATTGCTAATTTAAAAGGGAAGAGACTAAACTTTGCCGTGCCTTAACGTGCCATTTAGAGGATCAGTGCACAGGTGAGGCTCCTCTTATTATCTGCTCACACAGCAAAAGAAAGCAAATGCCAAATTAATGCTGTCCTTGCTGCATTTTACTTTTATTACATATGGCTCTGGCGTTTAGTTCCCTGCAGTGGCAACTTCACTCAGCGGAGAGGTACAATTCTGTCCCCCGGCTACCCTGAGCCCTATGGTAACAACTTGAACTGTGTGTGGAAGATCATCGTCACAGAGGGGTCAGGAATTCAGGTAGGTCCTCAAAGCCCAGAATCCATTCAGGGTGCTCAGCCAAGGGGTTGGCTTCCCTCCTTCTCCTTCTCCCCTCCCTTCTTTCCTTTCCTTTCCTTTCCTTTCCTTTCCTTCCCTTCCCTTCCCTTCCCTTCCTTTCCCTTCCCTTCCCTTTCTTCTTTCTTTCCCTTTCTTCTTTCCTTTCCTTTCCTTTCCTTTCCTTTCCTTTCCTTTCCTTCTTCTTTCTTTTCCCTTCCCTTCCCTCTCTATCTCTTCCTCTCTCCCTCCTTCCCCTCCTTCTTTTCTTCCCAACTAACCAACCAATCTTACTTCCTTTCCTTTCCTTCCCTTTCTCTCTCTTCCTCTCTGTCCTTCCCCTCCCTTCCTCCTTCCCAACTAACCAACCAATCTTACTTTTTTCCTTTCCTTTCTCTCTCTTCCTCTCTTCCTCCTTCCCAACTAATCTTTCCTTCTTCCTTGATATCGATTTCTCATGTGTGTATGTGTGTGTGTGTGTGGTACTGGAGATTGAACTCAGGGACAGTCTACTTCCGAGCTACACACCAGTCCTTTTATTACTATTATTATTTATTTTTATCTTGAAACAGGGTCTCAATAAATTGCTGAGGTTGTCCTCAAACCTGCGATCTTCCTGTCTCAGCCTCCCAAGTATTGGGATTACAGATGTGTGCCACCACACTTGGCGATATTGTGTGTGTGTTGTTTTTTTAATAGCATAGACCATAATCCATTTCTTTTAGTATTTCCATAAAAATGCTTCTATATTTGGTATAAAATAACTTGATTTTTAGAATAAAGCTGTCAAAAGTGTCATTTGTAGAGATTTTTGTATGTCCTTTCATGGGTTATTTTCTTTGGTTTGGTTTTCATATACCTATCTTAATCATGAAAACCCCTATCCAATTAGATTAGCTGTATTAAACCAAACATAAACGTTAACTGGTACTGTGGTCTGGCAGATTCAGGTGATCAGTTTCGCCACGGAGCAGAACTGGGACTCCCTGGAGATTCATGACGGAGGGGACGTGACGGCACCCAGGCTGGGGAGCTTCTCAGGTAGGACGATGACAATTCCAAGTCCTTGTTTGTGAGTCAGAATCAGACCAGAAGGAACAACAACAGCACACGCCCCTTGCAGACATTTCCTACAAACTCTTCTATCTCCATAATAGTTCTGGACTGCTGCATATCTTAGAGAAAGACCAGGGTGTCACAGTGAGTCACGAGGGAGCCCTGTTGCCAGAGCAAGAGGCCTTCCACAGGCACCAGGTGACTCAGCTCTGAGATGTGGTGTCCAAGGCTGGTCATGGGCAGTGGAAACCAGGAACAGGCATGGGAGGGGAAATGGCAGAAACTAGGGAGCAGTTCTGAACTCCACATAAGGGTGTGCAACTCCCTGAGATGATGCTGCGCATTTGGGGCCTCTGGTCTGCTGCTCTTTGTGACATAGGACTGTAGAGAATCTCACCTCTTGACACCCCATACTCCTGGTATCTGATGTGACACTGTGGTCCACAGCAGTGCAGTTCTTTCTAGCTTTTCCTTACAGTCCAAGTTCACAAACATGTGTCTATAGTTGGAATTCCTCCTTCACAATGCCACAGTCAAGTCTTCCTTCCTGTTGTCCATGAGTGCTATTCCAGCCTCCACCACCTTTGCTTCTGTCCTGACAGCGTATCCTGCCTCCAGTCCCTTGACCCTGCTCTCTCCACCCTGCATGGCCTTCACATATCAGAGGGGCCAGGACCAACCCTTCATGTCCTCCTGGTCTCCATCATCACCACTCTGAATAGCCACAGTGCAAGGTCTCCTGTCCATAGGGACTTATTTGTGCGTTCAGTTTGATCTTGAGGACAGCACTAAGTGCTGAGTTCTGTTACATTCATTCTTTTACAAACGAGCAACAAAGGTTGACATATGAAATTGCCTAAGATAAGAGAAAAATAATTTCTGAGCCACACACCCATATTATACTCCTGCTGTAAAGATGACTTGCCTTATGTCACTTTCACCCACACACACTACAAAAGAAGACTGAGTTATGTTTTAACTGAGCATCCCCTGTTCTTCTCTTGCTTGATAGAAAAGACATGAAGAGTGGACGGGTCTTTCGTAGTCTCTGCTCTGAGTTGAGTTTGACTTTACATGACTTGGGAATCCTGTCTAGAGTATTCACTGGGTCTCCTTGCACAGGTCTGATGGGTTGACCTATTGCCACCAAACTGGCCTTGCTCTCCATCCCCTTTCTCTCCCCAGACAGGAGGCTGGAGTGCAGCTCTCAGTCCTGTGGCTGGTCTTTCCAGTGTGGCCAGCCCCCATCAGCAGCCCTCAGAATCTAATCATGAATCTAATTTCCACCAACTCAAAGTCAGGTCTGAGGAGCCTGCCCTGAGTCTCAGGACACACCTGCCCAGGGGAGAATGCCAGGGTTTGGAGTTTATCATCTCCAGATACCTGGGACAAAGTCCAGATGAGTTCTTCATCACACAAGGACCCCCTATTAACAGTGGAGGCAGAATCAGTGCTAGCACTTTGGTTTTTATATGTTCTTTTCTTAGATGTCCCATATAAAAGGAATAAAAACTGCTCAATAAAATATTGAGAAAATACAGGTGAAAATACACCTGTCACCTTGTTCTCTGTGTTCTCATAATATGGGATTTTGATCACAGTATCTTAGGATACACATTTGCTCAAATGATTGTTTTGCCATAGGGTGAGTAGCATGTAGTTATCTAAACCAGAACTACCTCTGAGCTAGTAGTTAATATAAAGCTCATATTCTTTTCTAAAATGGAAGTAAGGATCCTAAATTGTTCATGTCTCAAGGTTTGATTCAAGAAATTATTTTCAGCCGGGCATGGTGGCGCACGCTTGTAATCCTAGTACTTGGGAGGCTGAGACAGGAGGATCGCAGGTTCGCAGCCAGCCTCAGCTAATGAGTGAGGCCCTCTGCAACTTAGTGAGACCCTGTTTCAAAATAAAGAATAAAAAATAGGGCTGGAGGTATAGCTCAGAGGTAGATTGTCCCTGGGTTCAATCCCTAGTACCTCAAAAAAAATTGTTTTCAAAAAGTAATTATGGAACTTGTAGTTTGTTGCTTTCAATTTAGTTTGTAGAAAAGGCAAAGATGTAAGTATTTTAGAAAAGTAGTATTAAATTAAATAAAATATCAGTGAACAAATAATGCTATCAAACAAAAATAATGAATATTCTATGAATATGTAAAACTAATTAAAAATAATGTAACTAGTCCCTAACAATGTAAAATAATTTTGCTTTATATAATAAATTTTCTATCCAATTAGGAGAGGGAGGTAAACAAAGTATTTCCATGATTTAAATTGAGTTTCATATTTATATTTATATCTTTATATTTAAATTTCATTTCATCAAAGCATATACATGTAAGTGTAACATGGAAGATAAAACTAACATTTTCTGAAGTTGAACAGACGCCCCACATTTCATGGTTTAGCATTCCAATGTTGACATAATTTCACGAGCCCCTGGAGATGTCTGACAAGTGAGTGGTTGGCAGCTTTTCTAAGGTATTTCCCAGATCCAAGACAATAGTGTCCTTGGGAAGGAGCCCAGCCCCAGCCACCATCCTCAGCTTGGTGATCTCTTTAATCCTGTCACCTGTGTCCCCTGGAGGGGAAGCCTGAACCAGGGGTATGCTCACGATCTGGGATTGTTGAGGACTACAGCCTGGGATTGTTGAGGATGACTGCCACTGTGAATTCTAAAGGTCCCCTTGTATGTTAAATTGGAAAAAAAGCAATCCAGAAAACTCCCGAAGGTGTGCTCCACAAGGAACACGTGACATTGTATGTAATGTAGTGGCTATAGAGAAACCCTCATGCTCTGAATCTCTCCCTCCCAGTTGTACATGGAGACTCATGGTCGTCCAAAAGAGGAATGACCATTCTCATTGGAGAAGGTCTCCTGGTCGTAGAATTGGGCATCGGTGAACAAGTCTCCATGAGAAGGGCATACCATTAAAAGCATTATGTCTAGTCCATTAAAATCATTATGTCTAGTCCTCTCTTTTATCTCTTCTTCTCTACTAGTTGACCAGATAGGGCCTGTTGGTCTCTTTCCTTCTCTATGTTTTGGCAGAGATCAGATAATGAAGGGACCATTTATCTTTGCCTCTGTAACTATCCATGTAAATTGTCTTAAGTTCTACTTCATAGACCCCCCAATCTCTTATTTACTTTCTGCAAGCATGCAATTCCTGAGGTTTTGGCAGACAGTGCCTGGGGGCCCAGGACGGTTCCCCAAGCAGCTTACTAGATGCCCAGCCTCTAGTACTGGAATCTTGGCTGGCAGACAGCATTCTGAATAGCATGCTCCCCTTAAAGGAACCAGTGTATCTTGAAGAAATGTTGACTCTATGGCTGTGGTGGGACAAAAATATAGGAGGTTAACTACTTTGTATGAAAGAAAAATCCATGTTCCTCACTGACATGAGCAGGTAGACAACTAGGATGAGGACGGCTTCCCCTTACCTCAGATGCCAACTAATATGTGGAGAAGGAAGATGTAATGGAAAACCGTCTTCATAACAAAAATGCAGAGAGGTGACTTCAGAGTGGAGAATCCTGGCAGGCACTGTGAGGGAGCTGCGAGCTCCCAGTGAGAAGCACTAAAATCCTTAATGCCGGGACATGGTGTGCATCTGTAGACTGAACCTGATCATACAACACAATTAAAAACAGAGCTTGGTTGGCTGCTATGTTGGAACTGTGGTCTATAAATACTCCCACCAAGGCTGACTGCAGCCAGCCAAGGTGCTGCCACTGAGCAGAGTCAAAAGAGACCAAGGAGCTGGGCATGGTGGCAAACACCTGTAATCCCAGTACTTGGGAGGCTGAGACAGGAGGTTTGCAGGTTCAAGGCCAGCCTCAGCAACTTAGTGAGCCTCTCAGAAACTTAGTGAGACTTTGTTTCAACATAAAAATGGCTGGGGAGATAGCTCAGAGATAGAGTGCCTCTGGATTCAATCCCAAGTAACAAAGAGAGAGAGAGAGAGAGAGAGAGAGAGAGAGAGAAAGAGAGAGAGAGAGACTGACCAAGGGACCCTCTGGATCAAGAACTCTTAGGGAGTGTGGTGTCCATACCCTGAGTCATCACAGATAGAATCTCTTGCTGTCAGAGTCAGTCTTGGCAGATGGGAATATACGCAAGGTCTGGATCTTAGTAGTTTTACACCCATGCTGGGCTTGATTTTGAGAAATGTACATTAGATTTTTACCAGAAATGCAACTTGTTCACAAATGGTTTAGAATAAAATAATTCTACAACATATGCATACGTACACATTATGGATAAATAGGGATACATGTAATTATGTAATAGAGAAAGGGGTAGTGGGAATACCGTACCTTTTTGTACTATGTTTGCTAGTTTCAAGTTAGAAAATATTTTAAACCTTTTACAGTGAGATAAATAATTATATGGAAAATCAGCCAAAAGTTTGAACTTTTTAGAATATAATCAATATTTAAACATTTCTGTCTGTTCCTGCGATACTTTAAAACATATTTACTGGGGTGATATTAAGCCTATTTTAATAGTTGTTGAATAAAAACAAGAATGAGCAGTTATAAGAGGTACAGCATTTTGAAGGAAAAATGATTGACGTCTTTAATAAATTCAATGTTTTGATTTTGCATTTCCATTTGGACAGGCATAGGTATGTAGGTCTTTTTTTGTAAGCCATTTAAAATCATTTTTGGAAGTAGGCAGGTTATAAATGATAAATGAATAAAATAGAGCAAAATGCATACAAATTTGTAGCTGACAATCAATATGAAAGGGAAGTAAATATCAGTGTGCTGAGAGTGGAATCTTCAGGGACAATCATAAAATTTCTCAGTCTTCTTTGTTATGTGCTGTTCTATCTAGGTCACAGTAAAACAATGTGATAAAAAATATATTCTGCCGGTGGCAACATTAAAAAAAAACTCGGTTGCATTTCATAGGGTGGGAATTAAGCTCCTTGAGAGTTCAATCTGGGGAGATCCTAAAGGTTAAACCCACACCCGGGCAGGTTCTGGCAGACCCTCTGTCTAGCGGTGGCCAGTCCCCAGGTAGAGAGTTTCCTCCCAGCCCACCCGGGTTGATGCATACCTGCTTGTCCTATATCCCACCTGGGGTATTACGATCCAGCCTCATTTGTAGAACAGAAGGTGACTGTATTTCATAATCGGAGTGCAAGCTGGGCTGTGGTTTCTGAGTTTGTTGGCTGCAATTATTAATTTAGGACATGATAATTATTAAATTAGGACATGATCATTCACAAAGCACTTTCATGAACACCCTTCATTTATTCCACACAGGTGAAAGACTTATGATTGTCTTTATTGATGGAATTAAAACATATTAAAATTCTGTAGGTGGCTTAGAGTGATAGAGATCATTTCTGTCAGAGTCAAGGCTGCAAATTGGTTTTCCAATTTTACTGAATTGTAGCTATGGAAGACATATAGACAAAAACACTGAGCGACGTGTATTGATTATATGTATGCGCAAGTTAGTATGCTGGGGGCTGGGAGCTAGTAATTCAATTTTAAATGTATAAGCTAGAATCTCATCTTCTAAAGGAGGTATAATGGGGAAAAATGGAAACAAACATGAACCACTGTATGAGAAGTGGATTCAGGAAAAAATATATCACTATAAACAAGGGTGAGCCAGGCATGTTGGCTCACACCTGTACTCTCAGTACTTGGGAGGCTGAGACAGTAGGATCACAGGTTCGAGGCCTGTCTCAGCAACTTAGTGAAACCCTCAGCAACTTAGCAAGACTCTGTTTGAAAATTAAAAAGGGTTGGGGTGTAGGTCGGAGGTAGAATACCTCTGAGGTTTTATCCCCAGTCCACAAAAAAGTAGTTTTTTCTAAAGGAAGCGAGAACAAAGGTGACTGTGTAGTCATTGTTAAGACACCTGTAGGCAGAAAATAAAGAATGAAATCATTTCTTTCAAGGGTCTAGAGTTAAATGGAGACATGGAATGGAAATAGTCACCGAGCCCCCCAGATTTCAAGTAAAAACAGGCAAAAAGTAGTGCAAAAGATATAAAGAAGACTTATTGGGCTGCGGTTGCTATAGTAACATACTGTTCTTTTTACACACATCACCCAAAAACATAAGACAGTGTGGTAATGACAGGACAGCGAACGTCACATGAATTGAACAAAATAGGTTAAACAGGGGTTTTGGTGAACGTCTTTTTCTTTTCTGGAGATTAGAGATTAGAAAGGGGCTTGAGCTGGTCCAGCTAACACTCCACTTCCTTGTTCCACCCGCTGTTCCCTGTCCTAGCCCGGGGTGCCCTGTGCCTGGCTTCACAGTGACACCTTGCTGTTAGAGGCTTGGGGGCAAGAAGGGGTGTGTCTGAGACTGGAAGCAGGACAGGCCGGGCCGCCCAGGCCGAGGCATCCCCCGGCTGCACTGCATCCTCTGCTGAGTTCCAAAAAGTAAATAACTGCTGTGTTTGCCGAGGTGGCCGACAGCTCTCTTCAACGAATGAATGAAGGAGTATCTTACTTGGGAAGGGAGTGGATAGGTGTGAATGAGGAAGATTGAGAGAGGTCAAATGGTCCAGCAGGAAAAGAACGCTCCAGGCTTACAGCGATGGGGAGCCTTGACAAAGGACAAGTGAATTGTGGAAAAGGCTGGGGTGAGAAGCAGCTAGAAATGCAGTCAGTGCTCACATGATGCAGGGTCTTGAGGCTAAGTCGAGGAGTCTGAGATCTGGTCCCATGGTCAGGAATCCAATAATTTTAACATGACATTATAATATATACAGATTTTTTAAAAAACTTCCTGACTGCTAAATAGAGAATGTGTTGGATTAACCCAAGAGCAGATTCAGGAAAAGAGTTAGCGGATGACTGCCCTGACCCTGGCCAGGGGCTCTGCTTGCTGACCCTGGGGCGGTGGTGCTGACGATGGAGAGAGGGAGCCAGGGAGGCCCGTTGGGGAGACGTAGGAAGCAGGCCAGGCAGGTCCTGATGAGGGGTTGGAGGGCAGGAGGGCGTCGCTGAGAGGGAGGGAGCTTCGGACCCACGGACATGGTGGGTGTTGTGTTGAAGGTGTTGCTGATGGAGACGGGGAGCTTGGAGTTCATGCGGGTGTGGCTGGAGAGTGCAACCCGTTCAGTCTGCTCACGTGGAGCACCCAAGTGCTGGAGACAGAGGACGGGTGCTGCCCCGGAGTCCCTGGTTTAATTATAGCTATTGGAGGATATTGGAATCATAAAGCAAAGGGCGATAGAGGATCGTATACTTCTCATAATGTTCACCTGTGTCGAATAATTATCAGCGTCTTTCTTTACTATTTTTAATCATTACCATTGTTTCTTCCTTTACACACCAGTGCTATCTTCAGCAGCGCTCACTCTAATAATTTGCCTGCACCCTAGTGAGTTTTACCCAGCAGACATATCCTCAACATCATGCACGTGAATTCTCCTTATTTAGAGGATGATTTCAGTGCAGAGAGCATCCACTATACGCATTTTAGGAAAGTCATTATCACTGGCTTATTGTTTACCCATATGATGATGCATCCCACCAACATATTTTGAACTTCCTTGTAGTGGACGCGTCTCTTCTCTTCCACACCTTCCAGTACCATGGCTTCTTCCCACCCTTGTCCCTGGCATCCACGTTTCTCCTGATGTCTTAGGATGGAGCATTTTAAGTCAAGGAGTGTTATAGAACAATAAGCTTCTGTTTTCCTTTCACACATGTTCAGTTGAAATCATCTGCAGCTCTCAGTGGGATCATGAATCTGTATGAGTCGCACAGGATGGGGAGGGAGCGCAGGGTGCAAAGCAACCTCTTGGGAACAGTGCTCTGAGGCCTGAGCAGGGACCTCATGCGATGGCTCACTGGTGCGCCTATGGCTAGATGTCCTTTCCCCTTCATTCTTGCTGAGTAAAAAATAAATAAAAAATTTAAAAAGTGGATTTTATAGTTTTTTGAGTCCAGAGTGTTAACTGTTATACATTAAAACCCCCTGATTTTGCATTCTTTTTAAAAAAGCTATGTGAAAACCAAGTGCATAGTAAAATATTAGTGTGTAGTTCCACACTGGTCTGATGGAATGATGTTCCATCTACTGGAGGAAGCCACAGAAAATTCTGTGTGTACTTCTGGCCTATCAAGACACGTGGAATGGCTGAAAATATAATGGTCAAAGCTAACACTCAGATTAAATAGGAGCCAATCAGACATGGGGATTTGTAAGTGTAAATAATGCCCTCCTGCATTTCGTACGTGGAAAGGGTGCATCTGTAATGCTAAAGGTCCACCTGCGCTCTTCCTCACAGGTACCACGGTGCCGGCCTTGCTGAACAGCACGTCCAACCAACTCTACCTGCATTTCCAATCTGATATCAGCGTGGCCGCTGCTGGGTTTCACCTGGAGTACAAAAGTAAGGTCAATTACTTCTGCATCTTTCACTGTTAGAGCAAGATAAATCCCTGCTCCCGTTAACTAGTAAAATGTTATTGTTCTGAAACTATGGGTAAGAGTGCATGAAATTAAGTCTTACTAGGCTGTATAAAGCATACCTTACAGAAGACATATTTGTGGAGAAATGTGAAAGTTAGTGTCTGCAATAATCAGATAAAACAATGGTTTTAATTTTAGGTCGTTTGTGTTAAAAATTAAAAAAATAACCATTTGTAATATTGTAAGTTTTCTTATGAACGATAACAGATATTCATATTTGCATCCCAAAACCTAGAAAATCATAATTTCCAATCGGGTTTTGTCATAAGCTTTTTCCATGTCTTGTCTCAGAGCTTGTTAAAAAAAAAAAAAAGAGTGATCAAAAGGTGGTCGCTTCAGGGCCTGTGTTTGTGTACTATTCATTTTAATTGGAAGAGAGTATCATGGAGGAGACTCTAGCCTTTTAGAATGGATGTGTGACTGAGTTAATAGTCTGATAAATGGGATGACAAACGTCAGTTGTACACATCTTCTCTGCTGTTTGATCTTGCAGGTAAAACCCTGCAGAAGCATTTCCAATGAGACGGGGTTATTTTAGGACATGTTTTCAAGCACTCGAAATGCTTGATGTTGGTTTTCATCTCCTTTAATAAGTAGTTGCAAATAAGCAAATACGTGGGCAAGCTTTAATAAGTGATTTTTTTTAATCGAGATAAACAGTGATCCAGGGTGTGATGCGTGCATGCTCTGAAAGGCTAGATTTCCAGCTGATGATAAATATTCTGAACCAGACACAAACCACAGGCCTGTTCCCATTCCTGTTAAATGTCCCTACTTATTACAGGCATTTGTATGCAAGTTTATTCCAATTTATATGAATAGAACCACTTTGGTGACAGTGTGAAATGATACTGCGGATGTTATTTATGTAGGCTGTGTCTGGAAAAATCTGCTACTTTGATATATTTTGTGAATGTCTGTAGATAGGAAAACATAAATCGTATTTATGAGAGTACTAATAAATTCATTAATATTTCTAGCAGTGCTGGAATTGATCAATGTTCTTCTTCCTCTTAAAGTTATATTGTAGTCCCTGGCTTTTCTTTTACTTTTCATAGAACAATGTGTTGGTAAAATAATTAGTCTATGATTATTACGCACAATTATGCATTGCTCACCTGCACTTTGGGTCTATCGATACAATTATCTGCATTCCTCTTTACTCCTAATTAAGATAGTTCTCTAAAAGAGAGAACCTCTTTCTCATCAAGATGAGCCTTAAGAATCCAAGACCTTGTTGGAGAATCCAAGGCCTTATTTAATTACTTGAAGCATTTATTTTTTTATCCAGACAAACATAATGCTACATTTTCATGTGTTGTAGTTTTTTCAAGTGGTTACATTTTTAAGGATAAAACTATTCTGATAGCACATACCACATGAGTATGAAGAAGAAGTCATTTCTCTGCTTTGACTCTTCCTGAACAGTTTGAAATACGGATTTCTTCAAAGTGTTTGTAGAATTAACTTTACTAAGATCAGCATCAAACAATATATACACGGTCAACACAATTTGCCAAAAGTTTCTAATATTTTTAACTCATTTTCATACTTGGACATTGACCTTAAATGACCTTATTTGGACGTGACCTTATGTATTGTCCATCTGCATATCTCTAAGTTATTTTTTGTCGCTGAAATATATATCCGCAAAAAAAAAACAAACATGAAAACATTTATGAGCGCACACTCTGTGTCAGTCTCGTCCAAGACCTGCGACATCTCTGTTCTCATCTGTCCTCTGGCAGCCCCGTGCTGCTGAGGCAAATTCACAGAGATGGCGTCTGTTGCCTCCGCAGGCCTCTTACCCCTTTGAGGTCCAAGCAAGCAAGTATCCATCAGGAATCCCGCTTACTAAACACCTTGTGTGAGAGTCCCCGCTACCCACAGGAAAGGGAGCTCGCGGATGGACTGTTCACCAAGGATGGCACCTGGAGACAGCAGCAGGTGGACAAGTGTGGAAGACTGAGGAGCCTGCAAGTCCACGGTGGGGATCCAGGAGGTCTGGCTCTAGAACCCGAGCCATGGCTGATGGTGTTGCTCACCTGTTTCTATCTGAGGAGCTCCCTGAGTATACACTGGATTTTTTTTTCCATACTTGCCTTATCTCTGTGCACAGGGTTCTTGTTTCTTGCTTTCTTGTGTATCTCATAATCTTTCACTGAAGCCGTACACCACGAGTAGGACTATAGAGACCACTGCTTTTGCCATCCCAGAGAGCCTGGGGTGGGTAGGCCTCTTCTGTTAGCGTCTTGCCTCAAGCCAGGCAGGAGATGAGCCAGGCCAGGGTTCTGCTGTTGCTATGGTTACTCCCAGAGCATCACTAGCTTGAGAAGCCTAGTGGTGAACTGTCCCTGCCAAGTGCACAGGTTGGGAACTAAGTGTCAGTACTTTGACATCAATGTTCAGTCTCCCCCAGACACCTTTTCCAAAGAGCAGGTCTCTCTCCAAATTCTTATCCTCCCCCAGTATATACTGTGGCCTGTCACTCTGTCACTTGTGCCTCCACTCACCCTGGAGTCTGGAGGTCAGTCAAGTTGATCTTTTCCAGCCTGCATCCACCCTTGCAAATCAAGATGGAGAGTCCTCAGCCTATCCACCCTCCCTCCCAAGGCTATCAGATTATACCTGAAGGCAGATATAGGTCCGATGATACCTCTTGGTAGGAAACTTCCTTCCTGTCCCCAGTGCTAGGAGACCTGTCTTGGAATTGACATGGGATCTTAAACTCAGGCGGGCTCTCTTGCCATGTCCCCAAGTCTGGGAAATGTCTTTTATTTCCCCCTCCTGAGCTGCCTGCATGGTGCTCCTGCCCCAAGGTGAAGGAACTTAAGGCTCCTGTTTCTAAGAGTGAGAGTTCAGGGAAGTGCATGGTGTATCCTGCTCTGTCCCCCACAGAGCCCTGCACTGGGGGTGTTATGCCCCAACCACTCAGTGGGGTTTGTGGAGGAAGAGCAGCCCTCTGTCTGGCTCTCAGAGCCACGTGAGAACCATGCTCCACCTTGTGCTCAGATGGAGGGTGTCTGTTCCACCGGGGCTTCTTGGCTCTTGTGCTTAGCCCCAGAGACAGCTGGGGCCCCTCCCGCTTGGAGGCTTGCCCTTAGATTGAGGTCACCTGGGGGCCTGCAGTCTCAGCTCCCTGATGGATTCAGAAAAGTTATGATTGTGTAGTTTAGCTGCTTTGCATTGTTAAAGTGGGAGAAATGTTTCATTTTGCAGATTTCTACATCCCAGGTGGATGAGATTTTTAAATTGCACTAGTTCAAGTGTGTTTTTTTTTTAAATTTAGGGGTTTTAAAATTGTTCTTTGTGGGTTTCACAATTACTCTTGGGGTTTTAGAGGTTTGAAATTGCTCTAGTTTAAGGATAGTTATATGAATGCTAAAAATGTTATTTAGGTTAACCATTGAGGAAGGTTTCTTGAGTGCTTGTTCTTAAATGAAATAATGTATTTATCAATAATCTATCTCACTCACATCTAACACTTAACTAGTGATATAAATTTCATTATAACCGTGAAAAATTTCTCAGTTACTCAGATACGTTGCAGAATTAAATTTAAGGTAGATTTACAACGCAGATAAACTATGAGCAAGAGAATCTGTTTACAGATTACTTGCAATAGAGCCTATTTATTCTGATTTTTACATAGGGTAGTGTGTGTTTAATAATCACACTTTTGATGTTTGAGCCTTTCTGAAATTTAACTCTGCTTGTAACTGAGCTTATGCATATTTCTGTGTTGTTGAGTTAGATGTTTGAGTTCTAGGTCATCCAACAATTCATCTCATGACATCAGTCCAAAGTTTTGTTTTTTTTTTTTTTTTTGCGGTACCGGGGATTGAATGCAGGGGCGTTCTACCTCCGCGCTACGCCCCCGGACCTATTTTTCATATTTTACTTTGAAACCGGGTCTCACGAAGTTGCGGAGAGACTCACCAAGTAGAGAGAGAGGGAGAGAGAGCGAGATAGCCGAGGCTGGCCGCAAACCCGGATCCTCCAGTCTCCTCCTCCCAAAGTACTGGGATTACAAGCGTGCGCCACCATGCCCGGCCTCCAAAGTTAGTATCATAAACCCGGTCAGCAAAGGCTTCCATCATTATTCTAGCCCAGTTATCACCAGCCTGTGGTATGGAGGCAGAGCAGAAAGATGAGGTTCTGTAAGAAGCCTCCAATCTCTTCTCCCTGCCCTCCTCAGGAGGTGGTTTCTGATCCACATCCCTACTGGGAAACCAGGGGACTTAAAGAAGTATTTCTAGAGTGCATAAGAGGTGACACTTGCCATGGAAGGCCAGTAAAGAGATAAACTACTTTCAGTACAAGATTCATATCTCCTAATACACAAAATGTAAGTTATTCCTCTTTGAATAGCGGTCCAGCAATGTGGGAGCCGGGCTCCTGTGTGTGAGTTTCTGGCCTTGGACATAGAAGATGCTAGAGATGGAACAGAACCTGGGATATGCAAGCGACAGTCATGAAGGCCTTGTGGAAGGGGGAGAGACAGGGAGGGAAGGAGACATTGCAGTGTCACATTTATAATATACTCTGAAAAGGGGAGAGTTGAAGTCAGTGATCCACAGTTATTATTTTTAAAAAAGAGAAAATTAGAAGAAAAGTAAGCACAGCAACTCTTTCATTATGTGAACTGAATGCGATAAGATAGAGTTGAATTGAAATTGTGATTTCACATTCTTAGCATTTTTGTGTATTCAGAGCATTAATTTTTTTTTTTTTTTTTTTTTTGCGGTACGGGGATTGAACGCAGGGGCGTTTTACCTCCGTGCTACGCCCCCGGCCCTATTTTTTATACTTTATTTTGAAACCGGGTCTCACGAAGTTGCGGAGGGCCTCACTAAGGAGAGAGAGAGAGAGAGAGACAGAGAGAGACAGAGAGAGAGAGAGAGGGAGAGAGCTGAGGCTGGCCGCGAACCCGGATCCTCCGGTCTCCGCCTCCCAAAGTACTGGGATTGAAAGCGTGCGCCACCACGCCCGGCTCAGAGCATTAATTTTCATTAGTAAATGATTGTTGAGCATTATAGAATGAATACAGACTTATATTTTTGCACATATTAATCTATCTAGATAATTCTGTGATACAGTATTATTTTGAGTACAAGTTCAAAACTTATACATGGATTTTTCTTTCTTATTTGTGTTTATATAATTGGCAATTAGGTGCATGGTAAAAAAATAATGTCTCATAAATGAAAGAGATCTTCCCCAAAGATACATAATCAAATACACAAATAATGACTGTCTACTAGATCTAAAAAATTGATAACACATTTTCTCTTTAAGTGTTTGGTGCAATTTAAAACGTATGTTTACAGTAAGGAAATTATTTAAGAAAAAAAGAAAACAATACAGGCAACAAAGCTAAAGAGAAAGATATAAATGTATTTGTCATCAAGATTAGAAGAATTGGTGTTATTAGGCTTTAAATTTAGCCTTGAATTTTATGGCAATGAAAGTAAAAAAGCAAATAGGGTTTATTTATATAATTCTCTTTTTAAAACATGGTAATTAATTTAGAAAATAGTTTAGAAATCCTTTCCTACTTCTATTATTCTTAAGGCTATTTGTAATAATCTTCAAACAGTTTTCTCTAGGAAATGCAAAAGTGGTCTTTACTTGGCAACCACATATCAATTTTTGATTTTCTGTTGGGAAGGCAACAGACTTAACTGCATTGATTTCTGCAGGTGGGCAAGATGGTGGTCAACAGACTATTAACACCCTAGAGTCATGTTTGTTGTGGTTGTGCTTTTATAATACTCCCGTTGATGCTTGTTTTTAGTGATTAAGTACATTTCACTTCCTTTGTGGATTGATCTCGAAACAAGCAATCGGAAGGAAGAATTTCCATGAGGATTGGAATTCTGGAAAATGTCTTACGTCTTTTGAAATAAAAAGTACTAAACGTTTTAGCAGGATGTTATCATAGCAATGTTAACAACTCAGATTATCACTCTATGATTATAATACATGCAAATTATTAATGTATATATAATGTTTCTTTACTATTATATCAATGATGCTAATAAAGTTCTCAATTGGGAATGGTAGGCCTGAATAACACCCCAGGAAAGGAAATGTTGGACAGCATAGGTTCCAGGGTTGATAGCTCAGTACCCCTGTAGAGCAACCCCGCACCCATACCTGAGGCTCATTCAGTGGTGTAATGAAGTTTTCTTCTGGACAACTTCACATGAAGTCTTTCATATATTTACTTCTGTAGTAATCATTAATAGATCCATAGGATTTTCTTTAAATATTTTTATTTAAAAAGTAAATCTCCTCAGACCTTTTAATTCTGAAATTTGGCAAAAAAAAAATTTCCCCCATCTTACCAAAATCATTTTCATGAACATTAATTGGTCATGATCCGTGTCTGCCTCATTCTTTACTAATTCTAACCACATCAAGGACCATGATTTATGGATTAAATTAGGCATTCAACATTTATTTTTGTTTTGGAAGCAGCACAAAAGACTTATAACACGTTAAAACTTTACTCCTGCCTGTGATGTTTTGGCATTTTAAAAAGTATTAATTTAGTCAGGCATAGTGGCACATGCCTGTAATCCCACTACTTGGGAGGCTGAGACCAGAGGATCGCAGGTTCCTGGTCAGCCTCAACAATTTAATGAGGCCCTCTGCAACTTAGTGAGACTCTGTTTCAAAATAAAAAATAAAATAGGGTGGGGGGTGCAGCTCAGAGGTAGAATGCTCCTGAGCTCACCTCCCAGTAACACACACACACACACACACACACACACACACCAGTATTAATTTAAGCCACAGGGCTACACATTCCTTCCTCAGACCTTCATTCTTCAGGTGACTTTCTCCCCAAGTGACAGGACTGAGAGGACCTTTCTGCTGTCCTGTGGTGGCTGGCCTCCTGCTTCCTACTCCAGAGACTCATAAAACTTGAAATAAGCCCCGCTGACTCTTCTCATTGGACTCGCATCGGGGAGCACGGCCTGTGTGAGAGGAAGGACCCCCACACTGTGTCATTGCCACACCTGCTCCAGGGCCTCGGTGGGGCTCCTGGTGCGTGTGTATTCATTGCTCATTTGTGATGACTGTCACCAAGTGTGCACAGGGGACTCCTGTCCTCTCCTCTGGGGATGATCCCTCCTGCCATATCTCTGTTCCCCTTACCTATATTGCGGGTATATATTCATCATCAATGACTTGCAATCCTCCTGTCTCAGCCTCCCGAGTACTGGGATTGCAGGTGTGCACCACTGCCTAGCTAGGCTCTCTCTTCTCTAGTCCTGTGTAATAAGTGAGCGTAGGGGAACCTCCCTTGCTTAGAGACTTTCTTCTCGGCTCACCTGGAATCATGTGGAGCTTTGTAAAACACGGGATGAGCAATGGAGCCTTCCCACCCTGGCTCCTGAGGTCACGTGTGTCTCATTGTCAAGTCTCTTACTGAGATTCATTCCAAAACGTCACTTGGATCATTTAGTGCACCCTTCCTGCAGTCGTTCAGTGGCTGATCATGCTGTGACCTGCTCCCCACTGATGTACAATAGTGTAGCCCCAATGTTTCCCCCAAACCTTGAGTACAGTCAGACACAGCCTCGCAAGCAGACCCAATGCATTTTTCATTTTCACACAAATGATCAGCTCGTCTCCTCATTAGGACCCTTTCGCATTTCTTTTTGCCTCTCAGGATGCTTGCTTTCTGTCAAGGAATGTTTGGGTTGCAACCCTTGTAAGCCTGCTCTGAGCATGTCCGGCCGTGGCCTGCTCTTGGACCTGTGCTTCTCAGTAGCGTTTATTATCTACTTGCTTCATTTATAACACACATTTCCTTATATTATGAGTTGCTCTTCACAGCCTTTAAATTCGATGTAGTTGCTGGTTGTTTGGGATCTTAGGAAATGTTGCCCTCCCCACACCACCTCTCTTCTTTAATCTTCTCATGGAACTCAACAAATGGTGTTGCTTGTTTGTTTTCACGTGAATTAATTATGAGGTGACAATGTTTAATTGGGGAAGAAGGCTTCAAAGAGATCAAGGAAAGAGCTGTGATAATATCTTGTTTTTGAAATCTCCATTTTAAAGGAAATCTTACATAATTAACTATTTTAATGTGTGAACAAATTTTTTTTTATTTTTACGTATCTAGGAACGGCTTTGTATTTCGTGCCGGTGCACATGATGCATGAGCATGTTCAAAACGGTATTTACTAAGGCTCTCCTGGTTTTGGGGGGGTGTGCATTCACTAAGCTTGTTGATTTCTGTGTGTTCATTTTGTATCTTGCAGTTTTGCAAACAGTTCATAGTTTTAATAGTATTTTTGTGAAGCATGTGGATGTTCTACATATAAAAGTGTGTTGTCTATGAACAAAGATGACTGTGCTTCTTGTTTTCCAGTTTTGATATCTTTTATCTCTTTTCTTGTCTAATTTCTTTAGCCTGAATTTCCAATACTCTGTTGAATAGAAAGAGCAAAAATGAGTACCTTTGCTTTGGTCTTAGTCTTATCAGAAAGTTTTTAATCTTTCAGCATTGTAGATGATATTTGCTATGGACTTTTCACATGTGTCTCTTATTATATGGAGATAATTTCCTTCAATTCCTAGTTTTTTGAGTGTTTTATCATGAAAGTATGTTCAATGACGTCAATTTTTTCCTGAAATAATTGAAACGATCATGTGTTTTGGTTTTTAGTTCTGCTAAAGTTGTATACAAATTGATTTTTGTACATTGAACAACCTTGCATTCCAGGGAGGTCAAGGTGTATAGACTTACTCGTAGTATATAATCCTCTTAATGTACTGTTACATTTGGTGTCCAAGTATTTTTTTGAGAATCTGTGTATCAGCATTCATAAAGGGTGTTGGTTTATAGTTTTGTTGTTGTTATTGTTTTTTGTCTTTGTCTTGTTTTGGTGTCAAAGTCATAGAGGCCTCAGAGAATGAATTTGTAAGTATCTCCTCCTCTTCAGTTCATCATGAAAGAATCCCTTCAGAATTTCCTGTAGAACATGTCTAGAGTGATAAAATTCCTCAGATTTTCTTTATTTAGAACACTTAATTTCTCCTTTGTTTTTGAAGGACAGTATTGCTGGACATAGTATTCCTGGTTGCCAGGTTTTCCTTCTTTTAAGAACTTTGAACACATCAATGCACTGTCTTCTAGCCTGCCAGGTTTCTGCTGAGAAATCCTCAGATTATCTAGTAGAAGTTCCCTTGTACTTATATAATGATTTGCTTTTGTTTCTTTTGAGATTCTATTTTTCTGAGATCTTTGACGGTTGAATTATGATGTGTCTCCGCACAATTCTCTTTAGATTTATCTTGAGTCTTTGAGCTCCTTAAACTTGTAGGTCTAACTTTCTCCTCCTCATATTTTGGAAGTTTTTAGCCATTACTTCTTCAAAATAGGCTGTCTGTCCCTTTCCCCTTTTCTTCTCCTGAAATTCCCAAGATGCAAATAATTTTGTTTGATTGTCCTCTTTATTTTCCTCATTCTTTTTTTTATTTCTTTCATTCTGATTTTAAAATTTCTGTTTTCAATTTGCTGATTCTTGCTTTTGTCTTGTCGAGATTTTTGTTTTGTGCGTGCGTGTATGTGTGTGTGTGTGTGTGTGTGTGTCGTGACCCTTTAGTGTGCTTCTCAATTCAGTTATTTTATTCTTTCATTCTAGAATGTTTTGGTTCTTTGTATTTTCCCTTTGTTGATATTCTCATTCATTTTTATTATTTTCCCAGTCGCATTTAGTTGTTTATTTATGTATTCTCATAACTCATTAATTGTACTATGACAGTGAGTTTTTAATTATTTTTTTCTGAAAATTCATGTATCTCCATTTCATTAGAGTCAGTTGCTGAATATTTAGTTTGTTTCTTTGATTGGGCCATGCTTCCTGTTTCCTTTGCATGTCATGCTGTGTGTAGGTGTGTGTGCATGTGACAAAACATGAGTCAGCAATTTTTTAAGAGTCATAAAGATGTGGCCCACATTCAGTCTTGTGGGCCAAGTAAAAGCAGCTCTACAGATAACATAGAGATAAATAGGCATGCCTAGCATGCCTGGATTTGACCCATGGGACATTGCTTGCTAAATCCAGTTAGAGAACCTTAAAACAAAGAAAACTTGTTAAAATTATGTATGAATTATACTAAAAAGACATCATTCCAATATTTTTCTTGATTTAGTCACTTTAATGATTATTGGGACTACTGAGTATTAAATGATTGTTTTATATTTGCTAACTTTTATGAAAAATTAAGAAAACTCATCAATATAAGTTTCATTAAGTATACATTTAGCCACATGTATTAAATGTCTATACTTTTTTAGGTATTTTTCCCACTAATATATCTGATACAAAAGTTAAACAACTGGAGGATACTTCAAAAAGACCACCTTTATCATCATTTTAAAAACATAATGGGTCTTTTACTCAGAAACCCTGGAAACTACAATAAATGCATACACAGATTTATTTTTGTGTTATTGAGGAAAAGTTCAAGTGTAACATTTGACCTTTAGAAATTCTAACTAAATCTAATGGTTGAGCTTTCTGAAGCATATATCTCTCTACACATTCTAAGTGGAATGAGCTCCTGGGATTTCAGTTAAATAGCTTTGTG
This sequence comes from Glis glis, assembly GCA_004027185.1. Classification (NCBI taxonomy): domain Eukaryota; kingdom Metazoa; phylum Chordata; class Mammalia; order Rodentia; family Gliridae; genus Glis; species Glis glis. Next base: position 57,426 of record PVJS01002360.1, on the reverse strand, counting down.
GCAAAGATGACTAGCTGAACTGTATCTGTAGTAGTCACTCTCATTCATAGAAAATAATAGCAATTCTACCAAGCACTTATGCCGCAGCACCCTGTATCCCTGCACAAAATGGGACATTTCACTTTCCACAGCAAGTGAGGAATATGTTCAGCAATGTTTCTTTGGGAACTGACTTGTTGAAATGATGTGTATTACTAAACAACAACCTACTTTGCTGGTCATGGTGGTACACATCTGTAATCTCAGTGACTCGGGGCGGGGGTGGGGGGATGTGAAGGGAGTATCACAAGTTCCAGACCAGCCTGAGAAACTTAGCAAGACACTGTATCAAAATAAAAAAATAAAAACCAGGCATGATGGCACATGACTGTAATTCCAGTGCCTGGGAAGCTGAGACAGGAGGATCGAGGTTCACAGCCAGCCTCAGCAACTTAGGCCCTATGCAACTTAGTGAGACCCTGTTTCAAAATAAAAATAAAATATGGCTGGGGTGTAGCTGAGAGGTAGAATACCCTTGGGTTCAATCCTCAATACCACAAAAAATAAGTAAATAAAAATAAAAAATAAATGGGCTGGGGGTATAGCTTAAGGATAGAGCGTGACTAGGTTGTTTCCCTTCGTAACATGCTCCAACTCTCTGACTGTCCACTAGGTCTGTTTTCCTCTCTCTTTGATTATTATATTTATCGTTGTTTTGAGCTCTCCAGTCATAACACCATATCATTTTTTAGTTTTAATTGGGAAGTTTAAAAACCGTGCACTAAACCAGTAGAAATGAGGACAATACTAAGTTGAGGAAACTCGACCAAAGTTGCTTTGGTTCACAATATCTAGAAAGGTCCTGTTTATCCTGCTCTAAGTATTTGATGAAAATTACACGTTTATCGTGTGCTTCAGAATCATTTTCATTTACGAGATTTAAGTGAAATATTCTCTGAATTTTGCTTCATGGAATTAGAGTAATGGCTACAATAAAGTCCAGTGCCTGATGAGACTTATTGTTCTATTCTGATTCATAACTTTCACATTTTATGATCAGTGGTAGGTCAAGCCATTAAACTATATTTTTGGTCAAATTAGGACACTCATCTTTTTTAATGGCTTTATTTCCTATCTTTTGCTTTCACAGGCTAGATTCATGGCGTTTAAAAACTTCTCTTGTTACATTCTTAATCTGATTGCAGTTTTATATATCAGGACATTGAAAATTTCCAACAAATTTTCCGTGCATGTGGTACTGGGGATTGAACCCAGGGGCATTCTACCTTTGAGCTATATCCCCAACCCTCTTTATGTTTTTGTTTTTGAAACAGGATCTTGCTAGTTTGTTGAGAGTCTCACTCCATTACTGAGGCTGTCCTTGAACTTGCTTTCCTTCTATCTCAGCCTCCCAAGTACTGGGATTACAGGTTATGCACCACCATGCCCAGCTTTTTTTTTTTTTTTTTTTTTTTTTTTTGCGGTACCGGGGAGGGAGGTCTCAGTATTAAATAATACTTGGAATTAATTTATCTGATAGTTTAGGCTAAATTCCAATATTATGTGAAACACTTCTTTTTTTAATCTGTCAGTTCCATAAATGAAGGAAACTGTGGTCTAGAAAAGTTCTAGATCGGGCTGGGATGTAGCTCAGTTTCAAAGTGCTTGCTTTGCAAGTGCAATACCCTGGGTTCAATCCCCAGTGCCAAAAAGACAAAAAAAAAGACCAAAAAAGAAAAGTGCTATATTACAGCCTCAAGGTCATCAATATTATCCTGTTTGCCTAACAATAGACTGTTCATGAGATTTTTTGTTGTTTTTAAGAGATAGAGAGATAAAGAGGAGGCAGCCAGAGATGAACATAAAGTATTTTTTCTCATATCGTCTTTTCCTGGAAGGATAGATTCTGACTCACACTTACATTTTTTCATAAAGACTGCTAAGTATGCATGAGAAACAGAAGGCAGGAGAACAATCTCATGGAGTTTTGCATTAATAGAAAACACAATTTCTGAAGGACACATTTGTAAAATTATATATTGAAAGTGAGGTGTTTTGTACTAAATGTGGAAGTGACAAATATTATTTAAAGAAAAGCATTGATTTACTGCATAATGAAAATTAACTAAAGTAATACTTAAGAATTAGCTCATAAGCCGGGCGTGGTGGCGCACGCTTGTAATCCCAGTACTTTGGGAGGCGGAGACCGGAGGATCCGGGTTCACGGCCAGCCTCAGTTCTCTCTGCCTGTCTCTCTCTCTCTCTCTCTCTCCCTGCCTCTCTCTCTCTCTCTCTCTCTCTCTCTCCCTGCCTCTCTTCTCTCTCTCTCTCTCCCTCTCTCTCTCTCTCTCTCTCTCTCTCTCTCTCAGTGAGGCCCTCCTCAACTTTGTGAGACCCGGTTTCAAAATAAAGTATAAAAAATAGGGCCGGGGGTATAGCGTGGAGGTAGAACGCCCCTGGGTTCAATCCCCGGTACCGCAAAAAAAAAAAAAAAAAGAATTAGCTCATAGCTTTGATTTAAAGTTTGCTTGAAGACTTTTTGTTAGAACAAGAGAAAGCCTTAAAGCCTTTGCTTATTTCTATAGGAGGAGAGCAATGGGGGGGGGACAACTCTTACTATTCAAATAACAGAAATGTTGTTTAAGTCTAATTTCCGGTGCTCATCCTTGGGTTTCTACAGCTGTGGGTCTCGCTGCGTGTCAAGAACCAGCTCTCCCCAGCAACGGCATCAAGATTGGAGATCGGTACATGGTGAACGATGTGCTCTCCTTCCAGTGCGAGCCCGGGTACACCTTGCAGGTACCATTCTTTTGAATTATTTCCGATAAAGAAGGGTCAGCAAGGTCATTTTTGAATAGCTCACTTAAAGCAGAAGCCCTACATTTGAACCCAGGGAGCTAATTTTGGTTTTCCTTACTGGGTTTGTGAGTCCAACTAATTAAACCATGCATGCCGGTAATCTGTCATTATTGGAAATAGCTTCCAAATGATAAAGCGCTCTCTTAAAGCTGAGCATTTTATTTTTCAGTTATTTTATTCAAAAAATGCATGACCTTGCAGTATCTATGCAGAGAAAATTCTAAGGAGCAAAGAGGTGTCAGGCTGTGTTTAACATCCCATCCCTGCACCCAGTTCCTGGATCTGCTGTTGAGCCACGTGCTGGGCTCTCTTTGCTATCTATTCCTGTGGCTCATGCAATAAGTTGCCACTAGATGACTATTTTATGCCAGGTGAGTAAGATGCTCAATGAGTTTAAATAATTTTCAAGAAATGGAAGTTTTGCTATAAAATTTTTCATAGCTTTTCTATAAAAATTATTTAAGTTTTTTTGTTGTTGTTGTTTGTGGTGCTGGGGATTAAACCTAGGGGCATTCTTTCTCCAATCTACAACCCAGACCAATTTTATTTTTTATTTGGAAACAGGGTCTCATTAAGTTGCTGAGGCTGGCCTCAAGCTTGCGATCCTCCTGTCTCAGCCTCCCAGGTTCTGGGATTATAGGAGTGCACCACCACACCCAGCTTTTCTATTTAATGTTTCAAAAAACATTTTATAAACTAATATGTAGAAAGATTAGACAATTTTTTGTTATGTGGCTTCTGTTTTAGCCATGGGTAAGCTTACTCCCTAAATATTTTCTATCACTTTTCATAATTCTCCCTGACAGTGATAAAAATTGATTATCTAGACATATGTATTCCAAAGTCCAGGAGACATGACTAAGCCTACTGATGTTTCTACTCTCCCGTTAATTCTGATTAAAAAGTACCTTTTGTTGTATGTCTATTATAACATTGGGGCTGATAGTTTTTCAAGGACATTCCTTTTAGTGAGTTCTCTAGCCAGTTTTAATAGAGTAGCCTGAGTGAGCATCAGCGGAGGGTTCGTATAACAGAGCAGTGAAATGCGGCTCTGTGTGGCATTCAAGCTCTGCACATATGCTGGGATAAATATCTTGATGCATCAAGCAGCCGCAGCAAATACAGAGTGCAACTGGGCGTGGTACCAAGTGCTTTATCTGCCCAAGACTTCATCTTAGTCCCTATCAACTGCATGATGTGGGGACCACAGCATGTAAGTCTTAAGCTTGGAGAACATACGTGTAAATTGCCCAGCACAGTGTAGTAAATGCAAACAGTTGTAATCAGCATAAACACATATTCCTGTGCAGAGTTGTCTCCATGAGAGCAAGCTTACAGCTCCCTTCTGCATGTCTGGGTGGGCGCTGCGCTCCTTGCTCTGCCTGGCTGGAGGTCAGGTACTGGGCAAGTCCTCCAGCCAACGCATGGAGGCCATGCAGGCTGTGCTTGGAGCAAGGCTCCCAGCTTCTCAAGTGACCATGGAGTTATATGTCCCATCTCATGTGCAGAGACACCACAATCTACACTGACATGTCACGTCTATGTCTTTTTGGGTTTGTATTATAATTGACTGATAAGATGCAAATATCATGTGTTCCCTATTGCCCCCCGAATTCCCACACTTTAATAATTGCTCTTGGGCTGGGCGTGGTGGCGCACACTTGTAATCCCAGTACTTTGGGAGGCGGAGACCGGAAGATCTGGGTTTGCAGCCAGCCTCAGCTCTCTCTCCCTGTCCCCCTCTCTCTCTCTACTTAGTGAGGCCCTCCGCAACTTCGTGAGACCCGGTTTCAAAATAAAGTATAAAAAAATAGGGCCTGGGGTGTAGCGCGGAGGTAGAACGCCCCTGAGTTCAATCCCCGGTACTGCAAAAAAAAAAAAAAAACAACAATACTTGCTCTTGGTCATGGCCGTTCACCTTGTTTCTACTTGTAGAGGATGTCACTTCACAGTTTCTGTTAGCTTCCTTTTTTAAGTGATGTTTTCATAGCCCTTGGAGAACTAAATCTCTCTTTAGTATTAGGATATCTTACGATGTGTTGATTAATATGCTGCTTAGACACACAGGCCTGTGGACACACAACCAGGCTGCTTATTAGCTCTGGTGTTCAGATGCAAACTATGCCATTTTCCTCCTCATTACAAAATATGTTGAGCATGGAGTGCACAAGCTGCTGTCATTCACATGAGCAAAAACCAGCGGATCCTAGATGTTTCTAAATTGCTAGCACCATTTTACTAACACGTTAATATATTTGGAGTGACAGCATGCACAAGTTCCATGGTATTCATGAAATGCATTGTTCTTTGTGGAGTTCTCATATGGATTTCTATAATGTGCAGAACTCATGAGATTCCTGAGCATGACCTCCACCCTCTCTACACTTACCTTAGTGTTCTTCTGGAAGATTAAATAACTAAGTAAATAAAATCCCTGTCTGGGTAGAAATCAGTAAATAAATGCACAGGAACCTGTCTTGTTTTAGCTCCATTACAAAAATTTCAATTGGTTTCCCTCCTCTGAAATGTTTATACCAAAATCAATAGCAGCGTATGACCTAGATTGGCAACAGATGGCTGTCTTATCGGTAGTCTTCAATAAATATCTTCAAAGGCTCCTGCATTTTATGTTTATCCATATTTCAGGAAGAAATTTATTAAAGGTAATTTAATGGATCACAGCGTGAATGAACACAAAACGTGGACTTCAGCAGCAAAAATATTATCCAGAATGTCTTCTTTAAAAACAAGTATTGTCTTCCTTTTCTGAAACTACCTTTTAAAACATCAGGAAAAAGGGCAAAATTAGTTTTGTGGCAGGTCAGTCGAGTCCCAAGGCTCTCTGGCTTAGGGAGCTGGCTTGCTGTTGGTACCGGTATCAGTGTAATTCCTAGTGGATAAGTTCCCAGTGGGGCTGGGATTATTGAACATGAATTAAGCTTTGTTTTTCAGTCACCTCTATGCCACTTGTAGGCGGCAAATGAAATTGACAAGATAAGTTGACATGGCACAAAAGGCCACCAAGTTCCAATAAGGAAAAGAATAAAAAACAGGCTGCACACAGAGGTCCCTCTGTCACCTTCTCTTTAACTATAGGAAATATTTCAGCAGAAAACATCTCCAGATTTAACCTTCTGCCATTTGCTCTTTTAAAAAGGAAGACTAGAGCAGATGTTTGAAAGTGGAAAGTGGAAAACTTCATATATTTAGAGGAAGACAAGGTGCAGGGTGGCGAGGACCAATTTCATGGCAGGCATGTTGAGTGGATAGTTCCCAAGGCTTTCCGGCATGGATAGAAATAACTATGAAAACTAGGAATGGAACACCATATGATCCAGCTCTACCACTTCTCCATAGTTTTCTAAAAGAATTAAAATCAGAATACTATAGTGGTACACGCACACCCATGTTTATAGCAGCACAATTCACAGAAGCCAAGTTATGAAACCAAGCTAGGTGTCTGTCAACAGATGAAGGGGTAACAAAAATGTGGTATATAGGCACCGTGGGATTCTACTCAGCCATGAAGAAGAACAAAATTGTGTCCTTGGCAGGAAAATGGATGGAACTAGAGAATATTATGCTAAGTGAGGTCAGCCAGTCTCCCCAAGTCAAGGGTAATATGTCTTCTCTCATATGTGCAAGCTAGAGAGAAAATAGGTAACAGAGGGGACTTTAAATAACAAGGAGAGAAAAGGTGATTGTAGGAGGGAGTTGGGGAAGGGAAGAAGGTGGATTGAGGAAGAAAACAGTTGAGATGATATTATGGCCATGTACGAAGGCATTGCGATCAATTTCACTAAAATGTATGGGGAGCGGAGAGGAGGAGTGGGGTGGGATGTGGAAAGGAACAAACCAAGAGTGGTGTGCATGTATGCTTGGATCACTTAGAACCTTGCTATCATGTATAATTACAATGCACTAATACAAGTATTTACAATTTTTCTAATGATAAATAAATAAATGACGATTAAGCCTCGTTCTGCTCTGATGAAGAACTTCCTCCATTTGGGGCTGAGCCTGGGGGTCATGTGACTTGTAAGGTACACAGTCCCAAAGGCTCCCTTTTCATCAGTACACAGCGCGTTGCTGGTGCTTTACCATTCTAGACAGTACCCAGCATTTCTTAATCATTTTCAGTCTCTCAGAGCAGAAGCAATAAATTCTGATGATGAAATAAAAAGATATATTTTGATCAGTCCAGTTAATCTTTCATAAGCATTATGATAAAAGCTCAACAGAAATACTGCCTTTTCTGTGTGTGTATGTGTGTGTGTGTGTGTGTGTGTGTGTGTGTGTGTTTGTGTGTGTGTGTATGTGGTACTGAGGATTGAACCCAGGGGCGTTCTACTTCAAACCTACACCCCCAGACCTTTTAATGTTTTTGTTTTGAAACTGGGTCTCACTAGGTTGCTGAGAGTCTCACTACATTGCTGAGGCTATCCTCAAATATGCAATCCTTCTATCTCAGCCACCCAAGTACTGGGATTGCAGGTGTTTGCCACCACTCCTGGCTAATACTGCCTTTTTAAAAGACTGTTGCAAGATTTTTTTATTGAAAATAAATTGGCCATCATGGGCTTCTATGTTGATTCAAATATGTGATCCACTAATCAGTAGCAGAAAAAGATCTTGTAATTTCTGTTATTTTTTTACATTTGTATTTAGAACAAAAAAGGGCAAAAACTACAGATATTCTCACAAACATTTCTTTCTTAAATGCTCTCTTTTTGGTGAAGGATGTCTCATTCCATTTTCTTTTACACAGGGCCGTTCCCACATCTCTTGTATGCCAGGAACTGTCCGCCGGTGGAACTACCCATCTCCTCTGTGTATCGGTATGCCCGCTTTCTGAAACTATGCTGCATTCAAATGCTGACTAACACACTGACCTTCTTGCTCCACACTTGGGTTTCAAATGACGATCCCCTCCATCCTTTCAAAGTACTTGTTATATAATGATAACATAATAATTCCGCAGCGGTACGGCAAGACTGTAATGTGCACCCTCTCCCACTGGCTGCCGAATTTCCACGTCTTTATGTCAGTCTACATAAACAAGATACAAGATTCCCAGCTCAAGGCATCAAACAAATTGAATTTGTATCGGAAGGTTGGCTTATTAATTTATGGGAAGGAAGAATGTAGCTGCTTTGAAAGTCTGAGCAGTTTCCTCTATTGGTCGTTAGCCTCAGGAAAACCAAGTTCCCCAAAACAGAATTCAGAATTACAAATAAGTGATTTGAAGTTGGAGTGCTTGCATTTCATGTTGGAAACAGCCCAGTGACCACTGTGTAGACAGATGAGCTCATTAGCACTGTAGATGTACCCAACACCGAGGCCCACGTAGCGAACCCCCCCATTCCTGACCTGTGTTCAAGGTAGCCATCATGTTGAGGATGAGTTTTATCGACCAGGATCCATGCCTGCTGCTCATACCAGGCTGTGTCAACCCCAGCTGGAGACGTACATTGTATTTGATGATACCCAAACTTTCCTTTTATTAATGCCCCAGATCAAAGGGGTCCTTTTAGAAACATTACCTTTATTTGACATATATTCCTCTTTTCCCCATCAATTTGGCATATTTTGCATCCATCCTCCCTCTGGTTGTGTATGCAAAGCTCCCCTTGCAGTCATGGGCCCCGAGGGGAGACATGGGCTCCCGGATTGAGTCCGCAATGCCACTCAGATCCACTGGTGTCCCCAGCCCGGCCCTCAAGCCTCCCTCAGGGATTGCGTCTCTATGGTCAACTCTAGATTACTACCGCATTGATGTTGCTCTAGACTTTTCTGCAGTTATGACTCACACCATAAAAAAAACACTTTTTAAAATTTTTTAGCTTACATTTTTTAGCTTAGACAATGTTTGAAACCCAGGATGTGATACCTTCTCTTAAACAATGACCAAATTCACTAGGCTTGAATTCGATGTTTCCTCATATTAAGTTTGCCCTCATTGGGTAAAGTTTTTCTACCTTGGTGATAAAGGGAAAGGCCCTCTCAAGGTCACCAGGGTCTCTGAAGGAGGGAGATCAGAAAGCATCCTGTGTAATGGGAACAGCATTAGAGCAAGGAGAAAGCCGCATCGTGTGGATTCCTAAAAAGAAGCAGCGTCAGTTGTATTAGTAGTTTGAAATATATGAAATTGCCATTTTTGCAGATCGCAAGTGGTCAGAGCCTAGAGTCTCCTGTGCTCTGACCTGACATGTTTGTTATAAACCAGTCGTGTTTCTTTATGTGCGAACCTTAGACACATGAGCACCACTGTGTGAGAAACTGAGAATAAGCCCAGATGCTGGGACTTCCCACACCCATCTCCTTGGAGCGGGATTTCCTGGGGAAAGTGGTTCAGCGATCTGTCTTCCCAACCTGAAAAGGTATCCGAGGGCCAAGCGTGCTGGCGGACACGTGGTTCTGGGCCAGGCAGCGCTGGAACGTTGTGCTCGGGCTGGTCACCAGGCACAGGACTTGAGGCACATCTCCCATGTTTCACAGCTTGGCTCCCTCCTCTGTAGGATGGGAGAGTCTTATTGCTAACCTCGTAGGGCTGCTGTGAGAGAGAGGTGATGTATGCGTGTGTCCCAGCATGTCCACTAACACACAGCTAACAAGCAACATGGTAGCCACCACCGCTCTTCAACTCTAGCTGAGAACTGAAGTCCACTTGATGCCTGGCCATAGTACAGCCCTGCGAGGACTAACCTTGACTCGGGGCCTCTGATGCCAGGGGACAGGTTGTGAGAAGCATCCTTCTACTCACGCAGAGCTCAGTGAGGAGGGACGCCAGCAGAATTCGGGACTTACTTCAGTTCCGCAGACTTGCATTTCTTGGCATGGTCCAGTGGAGCTTGTTGGACTAAGCATTCTTGGGGAACGTGAGACCTGGAGACTCATGGCCGTTCTCTGTTTAACAGCAACCTGTGGAGGCACGCTGACCAGCCTGGGCGGAGTGATCCTGAGCCCCGGCTTCCCAGGCTCCTACCCCAACAACCTGGACTGCTCCTGGAAGATCTCATTGCCCATCGGCTACGGTGAGTGAGACCCCATCGATTCCTAACGCCCCACCTTTTCAAGAATTATGCTGAATGCAAAACAAGCCCCATTGTGTGGACGTAGCTGTGTCTTTCATTGAAAGTCGATCACAGATTTAAATACGGCTTTGGCAGACTAACTTTGAGAAGAGAAAGTTGTTTGAAAAATCAATTCAGCCATGCGACTCCTTTCAATGCATATTAGATGAACTGACTGATGATATGGTAGACCAGCACGTGCAAAGTGTGGCATCCCTAATTCAATGATCAAGCTCTTTATTTATAAGTCTGCCTTTTCTAATCTATCTCTGGAATTCAGTACTGGCTATTGTTTCTTTTGAACAATTTTGAAGGCTCTCTTCAGGTTGTGACACATTTTATTTATTTATTTTTATATTAATTTATTGGTGCATTGTAGTTAGACATTTTGATAAGTGTCAGGGTAGCAGAAGCATGCATGCGCACATTGCTCTTTTAGCCCTCCCTCAATTCCCACCCTATTCCCTCCTCCTTCCCTCCTTCTCGTGCTCAGCATAGTGATCGACTCTGATAACTTTGTGTATATACATCATGTGCATTAGTGTATTTCCCTCTTCCCCCTCCCAGCTCCCTCAGGTCGCCTTCTTTAGTCATCTAAAGTTTTCTCCTTCTTTGTGTGACACATTTTAAATTGAATATAAAATGAAAATTTGAAAAGATAGCATTGTTTCATTAACTTCTTATTACATACTGTATTATATATAATAAGTATATATATCAATATAGTATGTAATATATGTATATATGTATATATGTATATATATACTATATATACTATATATACTATATATACTATATATGTATATATATAGTATATATATATTTATGAAAATGTCTTAATATTTAGGTATTAACTCTCAGATTACATACTTTTTGTGTGTGTGTGTGGTACTGGGGATAGAACCCAGAATCATTCTACCTCTGAGGTACACCCCCAGTCCTATTTTATTTTTTTTATTTGAAACAGGGTCTTGCTAATTTGCTAATGGTCTTGCTAAGTTGCTGAGGCTGCCCTCAAACCTGGGATCCTCCTGTTTCAGTCTCCCAGGTACTGGAATTACAGGCGTGCTCCACCATGACCAGGTGATATACTTTGAATAGTTCATAACTTTGATTGTCCTGAACACCAAGACTTATCGTGGCCTATCTTCAGAAGTGCATGGTCTTTGTGACATCCCGACCCACTAGCAAGCCCATGTCTACCAGCCTCGTGGTTTCCTTCATCTGTTAATCTGTTCATCTGGGCCCCCAGGGTCTGCCCTAAAGGGAGGGTACCAAGGGAGGTTCTCACTGGTGTCCCAGGACAGTTGAATGAAGAATCAGTAGAAGTATAAATGGAAATCACTGCCCTAGAAGGAGATCAGGGTTTTTACTAAGTTTGCAAAACATCTCCCTTGAGATCTGCGCCGAGAGTGACAGTATCCATGGAGAGGGAGTGGGGAGGGCAGGTGGGGCTGACCTGCTCAGCAGAGAGCCTTGGAAGGAGTGTGCAGTTGGCACAAGGGCCCCCCAGGCTCCTGCGCAGGAAATGCTTTCAGCCAACATGTGTTGTCCCACAAGGAAAGGGGGGTGCTGCAGATTCACCCAAGGGGACAGCATGGCATGGCAACCGACCAAAGGCATGCAGGGAGCAGAGGGGTATGGCAACCAAAGACTTCTCTAAGAAGCCCCTTAGAGGGCTTCAGTGAAGGAACAGGAGAGGTCAGAATCTCAGCAGAGTTATAGGTCCCCTGATATGACAGACACTTGGAAATGTTTTGCCCTCACTTGGAGTTCTTTCTAGAAGTAATTTTACAGTATGTTGCACACTGAGAAAAAGCGGCACTACCTGGCTTTCAAACACACATTAGCTTTATAGCTGAAAATTCAAGCAAACTAGTTCTATCCATTTCTACCCTGCTTTTATTTCTACCTCTTCTCCCTTGAGATAAGCAATCCCACAGCTTCAACTCTGCCTTCTACGCACATTAACTCTTAAGACAGCGTCACGAGGCTTCCTCAGGCGCCAACCCTCATTTCAGCTGCCTGTGACGTCCCAGCTGGGTCACCTGGAGGTATCTCGGATTCAGTGTAGATGCTCCCCTTTGACGCCAGGTCATCCCTAGCTCTTCCAAGAACCTTTCCTTTCAATCAGCCTGACCTTATGTATGGACAGTAAGTTCTCTGAATTTCCCAAGACATGAGCAAATGCCAGACCTCTCCCCTGGAAATTTCGAGAAAGTAAATTTGGGGTTGCAGTCCATGAATCTGCATTTATAAATCAAGCACTCCAGAATTTATTACAATAAAAAATTAGGAATGCATCACATATGACCATAATATCTTTTAATGATTTCTCTCCTCTTTGATCTCCTATATTGTTTCTTATTGGTAAACAAACCTTGTGAGGACTCTGAAACTCTTCTTATAAGGTCAACTTAGGAGAGGGTCCCAGGTTTCCTAATGACACTAGCAGGGAGAATCAGAAGACAGGAAGTTATTCCTGTTCTTGCATGGTAAATGTCCAGGTGGAAAACCCCGCTGCTAGGATGATCTTGGTATTCAAGTTGGATAATAATAGTGAAGAGACATGGCCCTGTCCCTTAACCCTGAGAAAAGGCATGTGTGTGGTAGATGATCAATGCTAATCAACATGGCAGATTTAACCGGTTCAACCAGTTCTTCCTCCTCAGTGTGCAAAATGGCTCATGGCTATCACCACCCTACACGGCCCTTCGATTTCCTGTGTGTGTAAGGTGGTCTACAAGAACTCTCTCTCTCTCTTCTGAGGTTTGGGAAACAATGTTCTTTTGTAGTATCACTAGGAATTTCTGCAAGAGATAAACATCATGGGAAATTTGCTTACTTAAGACCTAAAGAGAATGGCAGATTGATCGTGAACAGTGTCTACATGGACCTGGAAGACCACATAACCAGGAAAAAGACTGTAGATGAGTATTTCTTAGATTCACGGGCCACTCAGGTGCTCCCACTCCGTGCCCCGGGCTAAATAGGGCACATGAGTCTGCATTTTCACCAAGCACCTCCAGTGTGTAAGACGCTAGAGTCAGCCTACCGCAGGAAACATTTCTTTGATTTATGGAAGAGCACTTTTAATCAAAATAAGATGAGAAATGCACAAAGATTTTCATAAGGTTCTTTCAAATATTACCCATTTGGGAAACATTGGTTTGGTGTAGGGACATTGATATCACAAGATTTGGCGAAGGTGGAAGTAGAGAAAGAATACTATTGGGTATGAAACAGCATGATAAATCAAAACTTCCAAGTGAACTACAAAAAGTAAATCTCGACTTCTCTCTCAGAGTATTCCTAAATGTAATCTCTAGCCAGGCATGGTGGCACATGCCTGTAATCCCAGTACTTGGGAAGCTGCGACAGGAGGATTGCAGGTTCAAGGCCAGCCTCAGAAACTTAGTGAGACCCTCAGCAACTTAGCTTGACCCTGTTTCAAAATTTAAAAAAAGGGGGCTTGAGATAGAGCTTGGAGGTAGAATGCCCATAGACTCAATCCCTTACCGCTTTTGTCTCATCATCCCAGATGTGGAACACCTGTAAATGCTTCAATGAAGCAACCAATACACCACTCATGGTAATTTTGAGATACTTTTTTTATGATTTTAGAGATCTATAAACTTGGGATTTAGTCATTAAATAGACAAGAGTGATTGGCGGCCTGGCATTGGTGAATAGTACTTTGTCCTGTTTTTCTAATTATTCATTCCAGCGGCAACTACTTTCCACACCTGCCTCTGTGCAAAAGTGCAGGTTGCCTCTCAGAACGATCCCAGGATTTAGGGACGGGTGGTGGCAGAATGTGCTGTGGTTGCTCATGATTTGGGTTTCTGAGTTTAGTGGAGTAGACATCTTCACTCTATCAATTAATGATGGCATAAATTTGCACAAGTTACCAAAGTGTTCCCAAACTCTGCTTCCTTCCCCTTTATTTTTTTGTGGTACTAGGGATGGAACCCAGGGGCATTCTACCTCCGAGCTACACACCCCCAGTCCTCTTTTTTATTCTTTATTTTGAAACAGGGTCTCACTAAATTGCTGAGGGCCTCACTAAGTAGCTGAGGCTGGCCGCGAACCCGGATCCTCCTGTCTCAGCCTCCCAAGTACTGGGATTACAAGCGTGCGCCCCCATGCCCGGCTATGCTTCCTTCACTTTAGAGTGAACAGAATAAAATGTCTGCGGTTTGCAGAGATGCGCAGACCTGGCCTAGAGAAGACATCATTTATGTGTTAACTCTTCTTTGTGGCAAAACCAAATTCCTGTTTGCTTTCCTTTCACAGACTCAGGCTGCTGTTTCCTGTTGCTTTGGCAAAGTTGAACCAACTGAGAATTTCTCTCCCTACTTAAAAAAAAAAAATGTCTAAAGGCACAGTGAACAGACATGTCACCAAGTTTTTTTTAATTATTATTTTATCTTGATCTTTTGTTTTTAAAAACCACTGTATTAAGGTTGTACAAAATGCTGTCCCAGATTATCATGCCTTTGAACCATCGGGTACCATAAAGAAGATTCCCAAACATGTCTGTCAAAACACACAGAAGATACAAAGCAGAACAGTTAATATTTATAAATTTTGACAACTGAAAATGAGGGTTTAACTCTGAAGTCATGGCCACATTACTATTCAAGATTTTGTCAAATCCCCAAAGAAAAAAATTCCCTTGAGCAGGCCAATCTTTCCTGGCACTTGATTTTCAATATGTAACTATAGCCAGATGAGAATGAGCTAAGTTTCACCAGAGAGGCATTGGGATTGGCTTTCTTGTTGTAATAATTCAGTTTTAAAATACTCTGTGAGATTATATGAGGATAACTAGGTCATGCTCATTTTAATCCCTTCGATCAGGCTCTGTGATGTCAAACTGGACATAATTTGCGGCAAGTTAGCTAGCTAAGTGATTCTACTTGAAGCCAGATAAGAGCTGGGCCCCCTTCTATTTCCTGATGGGTATTAGAAGGCTTGATATGTGGCCGGATACTTTATCCTGCTTAAAATGGTAATTTTGCTCACAATATTATAATCGCCGTAATTTCGTCTCCTTTTCAGACTTAATTCCATGTGAGTGCAGAGCCCCTTTCACTGTGCCCTGGACTTTCGAGACATTGGCTGTCTCTGGTGTTTTTTTAACCCTTGGTCCTCTTGTTGTCTTTCCTTTCTCAACTGTGTCAGTCGGAGCATTTCAAAATGTGACTCTGGATAGAGTCTGCATATGCACATCTGAACTGAGCACCTTTCATACCTTTTCCTGGTTATTTGATCTTCAGCGTCCTCATCTTGTCCTTGTTTTCCATGCTCAAAGGCACCTTTGGACAGGAGTAGAGTTGTCAGCAGTTCAGTAGGTTGCTGCTCATGGTCGTCCTTCACTCCATACCTTCATCCCACCTGGCAGTGACACCTGTGCTGGCTCTTGGTGGAATTCTGCAGGTTGCGTGGACTTGGTGTCTCTCAAGTGTACACACACCATGACACACCACACACAAAGATGTGTTCACATGGTTTACTCATTAGTAACAAAACTCTTTCCACTCAGTTGGTAGCCATGCAACAGAAGAGTACTGTGTCCAGTTGGGAAATATGTAGGGGACAAACGGGTACTGATATGCAGCCTCAGTGGTCACCTGGCTCAGTGGTCGGCAGAATGGAGGGACAGCGCAGACCAAAGGGACACAGCAGAGCTGTCCTCAGCCCTCTCTTTTCTTTCTTTTTTATATTTCCCTGCTTCCGAATTTTTTGACCCAATCTTTTTGTAGAATTTAAGGAAAAAAAAAACGAACAGTTCATTGATAACTGTTCAATAAAAAGCAATATTTGGCATTTTCAAGTATTTGCAGAAATGTTTTAAGTTTAAAAAAATATTTCTTGGTTATGCAGAGTACGTGATGTTGGAATGGCTAAGGCAACTGTAATTTGGCATGTCCCTAGCATGGTTCCTGATGTGCTTCTCATACACAGACTTAGGCTACCTAATATCCATCTAATCACTCAGTCTAAGAAGAATTATAAATTTTGTTTGACCTATTTTAAAAAAATATTTCTTTCTCTTTTGCTTTTTTTAACCTCTTCAGCCACTTTCTTAAGTTTTTCATATTCTACTTTAGTCTATCCTTCCTCTTCCAATCTACATGTAACAAATTTAATACAAACCAGATTTCTCTGAGAAGAGGTGTAATGTTTTTAACTTCATGAGGCTGTTAGTTTTTGGCAGTTTGTTTTCATGCTAAACCATAAAAAGTGAGGCTGTTGGCGGGCAGAGTTGGGTGTAAGTCGTACTCTGGCCTTCCCTGTATTACATGGGCATGACACCCAACATTTCTGAGACTTAGTTTGTTCACCCATAGAGTTATGATAATAACAATGATTACCTTACTGGGAGATTTTGAGAAAAAAAATGACGCACTGGATCCCAGACGTGATGGTTGACCTTGTGCTTTGCCCAGCTAGACGTACCTTGAGTTCTTTTGATCCTTCTCGAAATGTTTTCTTCCTAATTAAGAAAGTTGTTTTTCTTGTATTGCTTTCCATTTTACTGAGTACTGTTGGGTTTTTCCTTCCCTACAGCTCTTCCCTTGATAGTTTCTTCTAAGTTTTTCACTGATTTTTGGCTTTTGGTAATTCCCCATTAGAAGTTATGTTTCCTTGAAATTTTCTATTTGCTCTTAAATAGGAAAAGCCATGTAACCATTATTTTTAATTTCCCCAATATAGCAAACATAATATGTTTGATAAAAAATAAGAATCAAGCTCTTCTCAACCACTGAAAGCCGGAGCCGCTGGGAGCACAGCTCATTGGTGGAGCACATACCTAGCCTGTGTGTGTCTCTGTGTTTGATGTACAACAATAGGGCAAGAAGTGATTCAAAGTAAAGCTTCTCTCCTCTGATCTATTACTATTGCCAGCTTACTTATTGCTGCCCAACTTTATAACTTAATTACACGGATTTATGTAAAGACTAATGTCTTTGGAGTTCTGTAGATACTGTTTAACCAAATTAAAATAGTTTAGACACAGCAATCAAATTTCCAAATGCCACAACACCATAGCAAGTAACTCTAAAAGATCTTGACTTTGCCAGGTGTGGTGGTGCATGCCTGTAATCCCAGAATTTGGGAGGCTGAAACAGGAGGATTGCAGGTTTGAGGCCAGCTTCAGCAATTTAGTGAGACCATCAGCAAAATAAAAAGACCCTGTTTCAAAATAAAAATGAAAAGGGCTGGGGTTTAGTTCAGAAGTAAAAGACCCCTGGGTTCAATCCCCAGTACCTCACACACAAAAAAAAAGAAAAAAAAAAGGATCTTGACTTTGACTTCCTTCTAAATCATCAGCCATAGCTTAGTTAGTATCCAGATCAATATCATCCTACAGAGGTTGCATGTTTTGACAATCTTTTGGTATGTTGGGCTGAGCCAGGCTGTTGGCATGAATTTTGAGAGGTATAGTGGAATTTTTCAGGTTGGGTTTCTTATTAACATTAGAAATTTT
Source organism: Glis glis (assembly GCA_004027185.1). Lineage (NCBI taxonomy): Eukaryota > Metazoa > Chordata > Mammalia > Rodentia > Gliridae > Glis > Glis glis. The sequence continues at coordinate 40,017 of PVJS01002360.1, read as the reverse complement.
ATTTCATGCATAACTTAATTGAATACAGTCACCTGCTAAACTAATAAATCTCTTGTGCAATGGTGTCATGATCCAGTTAACTTAAAAGCAACTTTTAAAGTATGTTGCATTTTTTCAAACAATATTGTCTTCTCCCTTGATAAAGTGTTAACTTGTAGATGACGTACCATATAATTCCAATCTTTAATAGCAACTGGATAAAACCATTAAAACCATTTGCATTTGTACTAATGACTACTCTAAGAATTATACCTGTAGATCTCTGTGGGATAGGGCTGGTAATATTCTTGTTTCACAAATAAGTTGACATAGGGACATTAATTTCATGAACAAAGATCACATGCCAGTAGTGACAGAAGTTAGAGTGAACCAATCCTTATTGTAATCCAAAATGCATTCTCTCCTCCACTCTGCTATTCTGACTTGTAGAGAAATAAAAGTATAGTCACTTTTGATAAGCCTTGATTTTATAAGTTCGCATATGAACTTTCAATAATTTTGTATTTTTTTGCATAGGTGCACATATCCAGTTTCTGAACTTCTCTACCGAAGCTAATCATGACTACCTTGAAATTCAAAACGGACCTTACCACACCAGCCCGCTGATCGGGCAGTTCAGTGGCACCGATCTGCCCCTGACGCTGCTGAGCACCACGCACGAGACCCTCATCCGCTTCTACAGCGACCATTCCCAAAACCGGCCAGGATTTAAACTTGCCTACCAAGGTAAGAGCCAAAAGAAAGCTCCCAATACGTTTCTTATATTTAAATTACTTTAGAGGTAAATCTCTATAAATGGCTAAAACGTGTGCTACTGGATTAATTTCAGTGGAATGTTGATTAGTGGTGGAGTCATGGTCCCTCCTTGAGCACAAAACTAAGAACATAGACAGGAAAACATGACCAGATGCAGCTCCGTTTCAGCTCCAGCACCGTCTTCCCCGCGCCCCATACTTCCTTCCATGGCTTTTACCCTTTCCATTTGTCACTTGTCCCTTAGTGTCCCTTGTCCCTTAGTGTCCCTGCAGGGCATGGAGTCCTGTGGCGTAGGGGTCAACTCATAATGGGAGTTGAGCTGGCAGTGTGTCTAGTACATTTACGTCTTGTTCCAGCACGAGATAATGGCCATGCACACTGTTCAAGTCATGTTCAAATTATGCCAGAAAAAATGGAAAAATCCAGTCCCTGAACTTTGTACATTTCATCCAGCCAAATGTGAAATCTCTAAGAAAAAGTTTGAATCAACTGTTATCGAAGCATTTCTTGACATGTGAAAAAGTTCAGCATTTTCATTCCATACAAAATAATTTAGCTGGCCTTTTCTTGAGTGTTGCTAAATCAAATGAAGTTGAAAATGTCAAATCGAAGGCCTAATATTTTTACATGTCTGAATCACTTGCCTTTCTTGGTTTTGCAAACTGTCTTCAGAAACAGAGCTTTAATAATTTATTACTCAAAGAGGCTAGTATGTTACGGTGAGCCCAGACATCATTATTTAAATTCTCATTTAAGATATCAAGTGTTGGAGTAGATTTCCAGAATTGGGGGCTCTGAAAATAGGAATCTGGATAAAAGGAAAGAAAAGAGGGAAATGAAGGCTAGACCTGTGGGTACCATGTCCAGGATTTTGCCAGGATTTCTCTATGAACACGCAGAGAAATCTCTTACTGCTTCCCATCTTACTTTTTCCTTTCCTCAGTAAATGTATCACTCACTTGAAAGGCACTCACTCACATTTTCACACACACATTCAGACACACGTGCACACGCATACATATGCACGCATGCCTGGTCACGCATCTGTGCATGCACACACGCACACACACAGCACCTCAAGGAGGAAGCAGCTTCCCGGGATAAAGTAAGTGGGCGCAGATCTGCCTGCCCACGCGCTTGCTTCTGCTTCTCCTCTTTTTGTAATAAAGAGTGCTCCTCCTGTTTTGGGGCTGCCCACACTGGGGTACAGGTCCCCCTGCTGCTTTAGAGGAATCAGAGGTACCAGGCAGGTCCTCTCCTCCACACTGATATCAACTGCCACTCTAGATCTTTCCCAGTAGTGTTTCAAATATGTACAGATCTCTCTCTCTCTCCACACACACACACACACACACACACACACACACACACACACACACACTTATTTATATATCATTTTAATGAACCTTTGATCCCTTATCTTCATGCAGATTCTGCTTTCTAAGGAAAACAACTCCCAGAAGCACCATCTCCACCACCTCCCTCAGATCCTTAGCTCTTCCTCCACTCTCTTACTGGTTCTCCTGTGGTGTTCTGCAACCTGGACTCGTCCTCCCGTTCAGTAGACTTTCAGTTCACCGTGCTCCCTGGCCTGCTTCCTGTCTCCTTCAGCTCCGCCCTGCCTCTCTGCCCTCTGACCCTTGCCCCTTGGCCTCAGGTCCACACAGCCCTGGGCCATCCTGCTGTCTCACTGCCTGTGTCTAATTTCCTTTGCTTCCTTGTCCTTTTCTGGCTGATGCCTTTAGGTGCAAGTCTCCAGTAGAATCCATCTCTGTTCTTATCATACACTCTCTCTGGGCCACCCACGCTCTGGGGTTCAGTGGCCATGCAGCCATCTGCAGATGACAACCTTGGTCTCTACCTCCATCTCCAGGTCACGTGTTCTGGACCCCCAGGGAGGTGTCCATCTCACTTCTACATCCACACTGGGGACCGCACAGGCACAGCCCCATGTCCACACTTGAGCTTACAACTTCTTTCCCAAGCCAGTTGTGTCCCCATCTCACCGAGTCCACAGTGCAGCATCCTGGAATCTGTTCACTCCTCCATCCCCATAATCACCAGGACCCCAGCCACTCTCAGATCTCAGTTTTCCTAGAAAACGAGCAGTCTCTAAGACAGTTACAGCTTTACCACATGCATTCCTCCAGCCTTTCTTATCTTTCCCAAGAGCAAGCACAACGTGTCCCTCTCTTGATAAAAGTCCTGGGCACAGTTTCCCAGAGCCTGAGCAAATGCTCCAAAATGTGTGGGGATCCTCATCTCCAGGCGCTCTTTCTGCACCTGTCTACACTTTCTGCACTACGGCATCCACACTGCCCCATGGAAGTGTTCCCTGGGGAATCTAGCTCTTTTCTGCCAAGGGCTCCATCTCCACTCCTCTCTCCTCCAGCCAATCATTTAGAGCTCAGCTTGCATGCAGAATCCCAAAGCAGGCAGTCTCCATGCCCCACCAGGACAGGCCTCCTAATGAGGAAGCAGAGCTTCTCTGTATGTGGCCTTTGTCACCAAAACGTCCCCGCTGTCCCCTTCTGCACTCAGGGTGTTGATGCACCTCGGTGGTAACAGAACTGGCTTTGGCTGAAGAGTCTGGGCAGTGTTTTATGGGATGTAAACCTGCTTTAATGGCCGGTGGGTGCCTGGGAGACGCGGAGTAGAGACTCTGCCATTCCATAAGGAAGCTTTCTTACTCTGAGTCACTGGGATTTGGGGTGTTTTTGGAGACTGTGATATACACTAGGCTCAATTAACAGATACACCCCAGGACTTAATAAAAGCAGGAATGGATTGCAATTGTGTATGTTTAGTTAGTGTTCTTCCAGGAAGAGCGGAGCTCAGGAGAGCAGTAATCATGGGCACCTCTGCTCACTGCATAGCAGAGAGCATAGTCGGCCGGGCTCACACTTGTCTACAGAGCAGGGCTGTGCTGGGTGTTCCTGGAGAGGGCTCCTGCTATACTGTGTGTGCACTTTGGGGAGTACCTGCACTGGGCCCCTCATTATTAGATAGAGTTCTCTGTTGTTGCTTCCTAATCAACTTAAGTCTATTCCAGTCCCTACTTGTTGCAAAACAGACATTGCAGGCTGATCTGGTCAGCCGACCCAGGCCAATGTGGATACTGGCACAGAAACCATGTGTCCAGTCTTGGTAATGTTAGGTGTTGTAGTGACTTCTTTCTGGGATTGTGCCGTAAGCCAAAAACACCAACTTGGCCAGAATGGTGGTCTCCCAGTGTCCATCAAGAAACATGACCCAAGAGACTGCCTTAGACACTGGTTGTCTTGTATGCAAACAGCTCTGAGATACTTTGAGTGTAGCTATTAATACGAAGGAATGATCACTACCAGGACCGTCCTTCTCTTCTTTCACTCCTTCTCTTCCACTCCATTACAAATCCAGAGGTAAGGACACAATGACTAGGACTAGGTGGCCATGCGTTTTATAATGCACAGGTGCATCCACACCATCAGCGATAGTGCAGTCATGAAGGCGTAGACTCCTGATTGGATTTGTGGACTGCCCTGGGCCCCCTGGAAGAATTGGGTCTACTTTGAGGGGCTGGGCTGCCTGATTAGACTGGGAGCGCAGGTCCAGGACTTCCTCCATGAGTCAGCTCCCTGTGATTGTAAGTGGAGTGAGTGGATCCTGCCTCAAAGTGGTCTAAACAAGACCTGCAGGCCACATCTGGACAGATGTAGGCATGATGAAGGCCTGGGATTCAGAAACACCAGGATCCCGCCTGCCCTGTCCTGGTTTCCCAAATCAGCTTCATCCATTCTAATATACATGGGGATTTAGCCATGCTGTGGACAGGCATGGCTGCTGCACCCCCAGGATCAGGTCTATGGTCAGAAAAGACTTGGGGACAGGATAAGACTTTCTGGGTTCCATCCAGTGCCCCCTCCCCTAAGTTTCCCAGGAAGGAACTGGCTGTGTGACTATCCTTGGCTGACACAGAAGCTGGGAAAGTTTCCCTTTTGTTTTGCAACCAGGGTAAGTTCCTTTCCTAAGCAGAATGGAGCTGGTCCAAAAGGGTAATGGCCAGGGGTGCTGGATGGGTGGTCTATTGCATAATAAAAACTCCCCTCTGTGATCTCAGTCACACTTCACAGCCCTCCTTTGAAGGGAACGTTTACACTTGAATTATCTCAGGGTAGAAATTATCAGTCATATAGTAAAGACCTCAATAAGAGTTCAGATATCAGCCGGGCGTGGTGGCGCATGCTTGTAATCCCAGTACTTTGGGAGGCGGAGCCCAGAGGATCCGGGGTTCGCAGCCAGCCTCAGCTCTCTCTCTTTCTCTCTCCCTGTCTCTCTCTCTCTCTCTCTCTCTCTCTCTCTCTCTCTCTCTCTACCTAGTGAGGCCCTCTGCAACTTCGTGAGACCCGGTTTCAAAATAAAGTATAAAAAAATAGGGCTGGGGGTGTAGCGCGGAGGTAGAACGCCCCGGGTTCAATCCCCGGTACTGCAAAAAACAAAAAAAAAAGAGTTCAGATATTTGGAATCAATCAATTTCAGACATTTTAAATATTTCATAGAGAAGCATTCTCAACTCATTCATGTGATACATACATATAACCAAAGGATTTTAACCATGGAAAAACAAAATAATATTTGTTATGAACTCTATACTTTTCTTTTGTATTTTTGTACATCTGGTTCTTACTCCTTCTTTATTCCTAATGAAGTATATTCTATTAAAGTAGATGGTGGGTGGGTTGGTGTATGCCTGTAATCCCAGCACATGGGAGGCTGAGACAAGAGGACGATAGATTCTAGATTAGCTTCAACTACTTAGCCAGACTCTCAGCTACCTAAGGAGACCCTGTCTCAAAACAAAAAAACAAAAAAGGGCTGAGCCTGCCTGTGGTTCAGAGGTAGAATTCCCCTGGGTTCAATCCCTAGTACCAAAAAACAAAAAATAAGTAAATAAAGTAGAACATTGTTTATCGTCATCTTAAACTTGGTTATTACATGGTAAACCTCCCCTTTTTTTGTGATATTGGGGATTGAACACAGGGGCATTCTGTCTCTGAACAATACCCCTAGCCTTTTTTATTTTATTATTTATTTATTTATTTATTTATTTATTTATTTATTTATTTTCTGAAACAGAGTCTCCTAAGTTGTTGAGACTAGTCTGGAGCTTCCTATCTCAGTCTCCCAAGTACTGGGATTATAGGCGTGTGCCACCACATCCGGCATAACGTCACTTTTAATTATTATTATCTTAATATCTGAGTCAATTGGATAAATATAACACAATTACACATCTCAAACCATTAGTTGCCAATGAAATGGTCTATTTCAGTGGACACCGAACACTTTTGAGAAGTCTCTCCTATTTTGACCATCTTTAATATTATATTCAACATTTCATGTTTCTTTCCCTATTGACTCTACAAAACTCAAAATCCAGAGCCCCATTCTAGTATCACTTGCCAGGTAGCTTTCAAACTAGTTCATCTTACATAATTTCTGACGTCCATAGTTAAAAAGAAAGGTGGGTTGTTCTTAATGTTTTCCAGGTAGCTATGTCTACATCATTCCAAAAGCTACTGATCATTTCAAGCTAACAACAATGGTGTATGAACAAGCCCCACAGAGAGTCTTGGAGGGATTATTCAAGGCAGAGGTTGCACCGCTGTGCTCTGCTATTATAGAAATTGCCAACATTTAGCATGGGGTGTTGCATCATTTGTGAGATGCCTGTAGATCCCCCTTTCCTTTGCCTCTGCATTGCCAGAGGAGTCTGCAATGGTCTACTTGTAGTGGCCAAGTGCTCACCCATGCCTTGGGAGCGCTCCCTGCAGGAGCAACTTTTCTCTAGGTCTTCTGTGCTGGGAGTGCTCCCTGCAGGAGCAACTTTGCTCTAGGTCCTCTGTGTGGGGCCTGAGGGCTTTTGATCTGTGAATCCTCATCTAGGACAAGCTCCCAGTAGATCAAACAAATGTTATATTTATCTGACACCTGACTCTAAATATCCAGATTATTAAAAAATCACCAAACAACATATTTTGTTGTAATTAATTTGTTATAACTGACAGACATAAAAATCAATTAAATAAAAAAGAATGGGAACATGAGTTGGAAATGTTCTCATTTCTTGAAGGCTCTCATCTCTAACAGGGATGATAATTAGATAGTTTACCAGTATTTGTCATTTTATAAAATTAACAAATTGGGAAATAACTATAAATTCTAGTTTGTGAGACACATAAATGTTCTTAGGTTCTACTTAAGATTTATAAGCAAAGGTGGTAATTAATAACTCTTAGGAAGATGCATAAATCATGCAGAAAACTCTTGTCATCCACAGATAATGCAATGATGTCTACGTTGTGCACCTTATTCTTTAACTCTGTCATTTATTGTCACTTATTTATAACCATGTAAAGGTCAAATGTGTTACTACTAGATATAGCTGTCTTCAAGTTAAATGACTTATTAAGAACTTTGTTAAATATGTGAAGTGCATGTGCCACATTTTTGAATCAAGGACTAGAAAATGGATGACAGTGTAAAGTTATTTATCAACTAAATAGATATTAATGTGAAAGTATAACAGACAGGATGACATGGTTCCCATGATCATTACATTAAACACTTCTGATTTACAGACTTGATGTAAATATTGCCTGAGATTGATGGGTGCGGATATCATTTATTTTCCCAGATCCACACAAAGGATTCCTTGGTGGGAGATAAAATTCTGTGTGCGACCTAACTTTTGTGTTACTGTTATATGCTTATTGGCACATCCATTTTGACCATACTTGTGAAATGTTGGCATATTAAGAATTTTAGTGAACTTTCTTTTCCTTTTGGTTTGTGCATTTTGACCTTTGAGATACTGATTCTATGTCTCTCTTTCCACCACTATAAAGCATATATACTCCCTTAGAAATGGGAATTGTTCAATGTTGAAAATCTCAAAGATAATTTTAAGTGCTTCAGCCATAGGAAATACAAAACATCTTCCTTTTTCAAAGATTCGCTGTTTTTTTCCTCCCTTTTTTCTTTGTTTTTTTGCTATGTATATGCTGAATATGTTTTTTTAAGGCAGTAGGATATGGTAAATGTGCTTACTCATCATTACAATCACAAAGCTGTGAATTCTGTGTGAATCAAGGTTCTGAGAAAATAAGCTATATTTTGTGGATAGGAATTTTTCTTCTTTAGAAGGAGAAGCAATTAGACTGCCTTTATGTACAATAAGCAACTGCGGAATTCATTCTAACTGATTTTATAAGCACATGAACAGTTCCTTATACACAAAGTCATAATTGGTACATGAAATTGATGTGCTTCTGAAACTGTGTCATTCTTTTTTTTCGTTTGTCTTTGTGTGTTATCTTGAGCAACTTTGAGATAATTGGGGGAAGACAGGCAGCGCTTACCCCATCTCCTTTCACCCAAATGCAGGAGTGAATCAAATTCTCAACAAGAGGCTCTTCAGAAAGAAGTTTTTACCTAAAAATGCTTCCAGTGGTGGTCAATAAATAGTCATATCAATTCCCAACCCTTCCAGAGGATCCTTTTTCAAGACATAGAAAGTGTCTGCCAGGTAGAGATTCCCTTTGGTGAGTGGTCTAGATGCTTAGTCAGGAGGATCTGAATCTTAATCATTGACCTGAAGACGAAGTTCATTTCCTTTCCCTTTTATGGGTTTGATGAAAGCAAAAGCAACAATTTTAACCACCTTCTTTCTTATCTTCCTTTTGTTTTCTCTGAAACAAAAGCATGCCTTCCAGCATCCATCTCCTAGGTGACCTGTCTCCTGGACAAAAGCACCTCTACATATACACACCCCACTGGGATTTGCTGAGTGCTTAGCGTCAGTGCTCCCCACGTGTCTGGTGCAATGCAGGATGTAGAATATGAGTCTAGGCTGGTCCTTTCCTAGGGCACTGATGGGTGAGCTACGGTCTCAGGGAGCCCAGTTCCTCTGGGTCAAGATAAAAGAGTATTTTCACAGCAGGAGGGCTGTTCTATAAAAGATCCACTGGGCACCTATCGTTGGGTTAATCAAAGCTTGAGACACAACTGTGGCCCCAACTGTGAGCAAGCCATTTGGTTAACCATGCACCAGTTCAGGCTTTCAGAAGCCCCAAAAGTCTGGAAGGAGTTGCACCCTTAGCAATAATGTGATTGATACATCAGTCAATATTGAGACTAGTGAGTTCACATAACCAATGGGGAACATACACACAAAAAGTATATCCCCAGATTGAGGACCAGTATCACACCCTTGGTTACAAATCAAAGGTGCTATATCATTCTAGCCATTGAGAATTGCCAGTGTGGGAAATCGGTGAGCTTATATATGTGTACATTAAAGAAATTCTGTGGGCTCTGTATGTGACCTAGATGCCATTAAGAAAAGAATAACTATCCAGGCATGGTGGCATGCACCTGCAATGTCAGTATTTGGGAGACTGACTGAGACAGGAGGATCGCAGGTTTGAGGCCAGCTTCTGCAACTAAGTGAGACACTCAAGGCTGGGTGTGTAGCTTGGAGGTAGAATGCCCCTGGGTTCAATCCTCATAAAAAAAATAATAACTACTTTTTCCCACTATTAGAATAGTCTATTTCTGTTGGGCAGAGCTTCACAGGATGAAAAACTAAAAGACAACCTTGGATCTTGCATCTCAAGCCCAGTTGTCGAGGTGGATGAGATAAGTAGAAATGGGTTAGGGCCTTTGGCTCAGGTTTCTTATATCCCTAAAAGAGAGCTTGACTGTAGTTCCTAAGTGATCCAACAAACCGTAAAACAAGATTAAGGAAACACATTGCATTGCATTGTACTAGCACACTGGTGTGTAAATGTGTGTGTCTGTGTTAAATGCTGCAAGGTGAAAGTTCACCAGTTCATATACTGAGGAATACCTGGCTTATTTTTATTGTGGTAATTGGTGCTTGTATGATGCATCCCAGGCACTGCTAAATCATGAATGAAATCCCCCAAAGAAGATCAGGTTATATTGAATATAGATTTCTTTTATTCTTCTTCCCTGGGAACTGGAAATCAGCTTTTCCTTTTATTTTTTCCTTAAAGTTTTATTAGCAGTCATATTTGGTATATTTGAGGATTCATTTCTCCTCTAGTTTATTATCTATAAACAAAACAGGAATGAGAAAAAATTGCTGATTTCTCTCTAAAAAGCATAGGAAGGAAGGAACTTTGTAGATAGTTGCACAGTAGCATGGGATTCTCCATTTGTTTAGTGAACTTGGGTCTATAGAGTGATTTTAGGCTCAAACAGCAACATTGCAAGAAGAGATACCAGGCACTATGCACATTTCTAGGACGAGTGACATTGGCTTGCAGGAAAAGCTACTTCCGTGGCCTTTACCCAGCATGGGGAGGACCAGGGAGGGCAGTGATCCTGCTGTGTGCTGGTCAAGTATCTGGGGAGCAGCACAGCAGGGGAATAGAGAGGACGGGGCATTTGTGCATGTGTATGCACACATGTGCATGTGTGTGTTAGAGAGAAAAACTGTGATGTAGCTCAGCTTCTTGATCTAATATTCCCATCCCCACATTTTATTAGCATACTTTTCTAGGCATCTAACCTTTCAAACATGATGTGATGAAACTAAATCAATACTGAGGTCCGTGGCCTCCAGCCTTTTTAGTAAGATCTTTTAAGACATTCTATCTTCACATGGACTTGAATACTCTTTACAAGTTTGGACAACTATATTGTTTTTTTTCTCCTGAAGTCTTGTCTTCTGCAGAGTTCAATAGACAAACATTCTACTTATAAGATGAAGCAATAACCAAAAAACACCACCTTTTTTAGACCTCACAGCTATTGTCTGTATGCTAGATTGCAAATTCTATTTTCATAAATTTGCAAGTTAAAAATACTTTTGCCCTAGCAAATGATCTTTAGGACTTAGAATTCCATTAGTAACAGTTGCTCTGGTAATGCTTATTGATCTGGAATAAGTCCTTTAAAGAGTATCCCTTTCTAAAAACAAAAAAGAGTATCCCTTTCTAATGCTAGGTCCTAATGTAGCTTTACCAGAAGGAAGCACTAGAATCCTCAATTTTTTGCAATTAAATATTTTATTATTACTTTTAAGTGACAAATCATAATTGTGTACATTTATGGGCAAGAACATTCCCTCTCTCAGTGGCAATTTGTCTTTGATTTTTCTATAGATAAAATTCGTATCTCTATACTGAGTTCCACGGGCTGTGTGTCATATGAAAGTGTTGAGTTCATGAGATGTTCAGTTTCAATAACTGTTCCTTATGTTATCGACATGGCCAGTGTGAAGCTCCCTACAAACTACAGGGGTGTAAGGAATAACAGGAAGCAACTTCACTTGTCGCCCACTGTAGTACCCAGTAACCAACGCCATTTCCTCCCGGATCTTGGTAATGGCAGCACTTCCTGTCACCTTCCGGGGTACCTGCGCAGGGCTCTGGGTGATGGGCTAGAGTCAGGTGAAGTTCTAGCTTTGGGACTACACTTTGCTTTTCTCTATCATAGATTCCCAAAAGTGGTCCATACCGCCTCCCAGCGGGCACTGGAACCAAATACAGATGCATAAAAGGAGGCACATTTGTTACTGCATCTTTCTGTTCATTTGCTAAAAGAACGTAGATTTCCAGGGGGTACTGAGTAATATTTTCCTGAGAAGTGGCACTGAGAAATAGGACTAGGGACCTCTGGGTCTAGATGACGTATTCCCAACTGTGCTGTGGGGAATCCGTCAAATGCCTGGTCCTCCCCCGCTCCGATCCCCACAGCAGCAAGGCTGTAGTTTTCCCAGGATGCTCTGCCTCTGTTGAGTCTCCTGGGTCTGTTCTTGCTGTCTTCAGCTGCTGTCTGGCTCTGGTCAGAGGTGTGGCACAATAGCTTGTATAATCATTATTAAAGCCAGGGGAGGCTGAAAGGAGAACTTCAGGACTTTCTAACCTGCCTACAGTAGGAGAGGATTTAACACAGTGTCCTGTTTTCAACCGCACAGTATCTTTCTGACATTGAAAATCTGAATAAACAAATACATTCATATGTACACAGATGCTCCTGGGCTTACAGTGTGCCTACATCCTGATTAACCCAAAATAAACTGAAAATACCATAAGTTGGAAATGCACTTGATATGCCCAATATGTGGAGCATCACTGTATAGCAGCACAGTGCTCTGTGAACTTGGACGTTTCCCTTTGTGACTGTAGGGCTGACTGGGAGCTGGGGCTCACCACCAAGGCCCAGCATCAAGAGAGATGGTTGTACCAAACATCAGCAGCCCAGGGCCCAATATAAAACTCAAAGTGCAGCAACACTTGCACTTCATCTTGTAGTCATAAACTTCAAGTCACACCATCATAACTTGGGGACCATGTGTGTATGTGTGTGTGTGTGTGTGTGTGTGTGTGTGTGTGTGTGCCTGTAGTCTGTGGTTGGCAGGAAATACCACATTTTGGTTCTTTGGTATTTAAGAGTCCACATACCACAATTTATTTGTTTAGACATTTGAACTACTCCAGTGTCAATGTTTAAACATTTAGCTTTTTCTTCTTGGAAAATGTCCTCACAGTAGTGATTTCCATAAATGGTATTACTGGGTTAAGTATTCAACCCAGCTTTCCTATAGTGCTATTCAAATTGCCTTTGTAAAGGGTTATGACCAATTATGTTGTCATAAATGAGCTATCCAGATAACCCACTATTACTGCATATTGTTATTTTAAAGAGGAAATGTGCCATTTCAGTGGTTTATTAAATAAGAAAAAGGCTCTTAATACTAGCAAAATGTCATGACTCTATAGGATGCTTAATATTTGGCAAATGTTAATGAAGACAAACTCCAAACTCCAAACAGCAAGTGCGCTGATCCTGCCAACTGTAGCCCGCCAGCCAAGGAGGTGCCCTGATTGGCATCTGACCACGAAGGTCCCACACTGCCTTTACACGGAATGCCCGGGCTCTTTAGTGAGGTGCAGGCCGCTCCCTGCTCTGAGCCTTACCTAATCCCAACCCTGACCTCCTGTCTGCGCTGCTGACCATCTGCCCACTGTTGCTTCCCACCAGTTCTTCCTGCGCTGTGTTCTACTGTTTGTTTCCCTTATCTTATCCCCTCCCACCCCTCCGGATTTTAATACAAAAACAGGAAGTCCACAATTCCAGGATGTGCCTGGCATGCATCATAGACCATATCATTTCTCAGTGTTTATTTACAAAGGAACATCAAAGCCACACACTCACCTCCGATATATGAGTGCCTGACCTGTCTACAAGGAGAACTAGAATCCCCATTCTACTCTGTTCCCCTCAGAAGCAGCCTCTGGCGGTCACCCCATCCCTCACGCCCACCACTGTTCTATTTTCAGTTGTCTGTAGTGGGATAACCAGCGCCTCCCTCTTTCTAATTGGATCATGGGGAGCCGGGGCTGAGGTCACCCCTTGGTTTCCAGAAGGATCACATCATAGGGACGATGAGCAGCCTCCTCCTGGGCTGGTCATGCACAGTGTGGCTTGTCCCCCTCTTGAGAAACCAGCTCCGATCATGTTTATGTGTGCGAGTATACCCTAGAGACCAAAGACAGAATTAGTAAGAGAAGCCGGGCGTGGTGGTGCACGCTTGTAATCCCAGTACTTTGGGAGGCAGAGACCGGAGGATTCGGGTTCGAGGCCAGCCTCAGCTCTCTCTCTCTCCCCCTGTCTCTCTCATTCTCTCTCTCTACCTAGTGAGGCCCTCCGCAACTTTGTGAGACCTGGTTTCAAAATAAAGTATAAAAAAATAGGGCCGGGGGTGTAGCGCGGAGGTAGAACATCCCTGGGTTCAATCCCTGGTACCACAAAAAAAAAAAAAGAATTAGTAAGAGAATTCTCACATGGCTCATTTAGCTCTATGATTACAACATTAGGAATTGCACCTAAGTATGGATTAGCTAACTTTTATTAAATTATGGGCAATTTTAAAAATTCACACATACTACAAACAACATGCATTATCTATCATCCACCTAGAGTTTATTCTAAGGAAGATACAATTTTTAATGGTAAAGCATAATGAACTATATATTATGAAAATTGTGCTGAAAGTGATTACTAGCTTCATGATTCTACAGTTATTTTTTAGAAAAAATTAAAAAATGCAATGGATTTCCCTATTTTATTTGTACCAAATAACTAAGATAAAACTACTACAGTGCATATTTTCTAGTTAGAAGTGCTTAGTGTGGTAGTATAATTCTCTTTTAAATTAAAAGTATTAGGCCCAGTCCAGCCAGCATTCTTTATAGGCCCTTTTTATTATTGCTTATATTACTTTCTAATTAAATTGTGTCATATGCTTTCTTTCCAAGGTAAACATTGTCATATTTCTCTTGGGTATATGCTATATTTCTTCTAAAGCAAACAGCAAGTGCTCATTAAATGCATGTGGTTATGATTTTACTGCTAGTAAAAATTATCATTTTACTTATTCAAGATGGCACCTGGCTACGTGGAAAAGACAGCATTAAATGCTTCTATCTACAAAGTTAATGCTCAGATGCTATACACAGTCATCTTCCTCCCCTGAATTCCAGATGGAGCTCCTTTCTCCCAGTTGAGCTTGATTTCATCTCTTGTCATTTCAGCCTATGAACTACAGAACTGCCCAGACCCACCGCCTTTCCAGAACGGGTACATGATCAACTCGGATTACAGTGTGGGGCAGTCCATATCATTCGAGTGTTACCCGGGGTACATCCTGATAGGCCACCCGGTCCTCACCTGTCAGCATGGTATCAACAGGAACTGGAACTACCCCTTTCCACGATGTGATGGTAGGTTCTTCATCTTTCTTGGGGCCACTCCAATTTCTCATGGATTTCATACTGCATTAAAGACTAAATGAATGGGTCCCACAATTCACCCATTAATTCAACAAGTATTTATTGAGAATCTCCTGTGTTGTACTTACTTCACATAGCATCTCAGGAAGATATCACATACGAGCTCATAGGGGACAGTGTGCTTATAGTTTTTATCTGAGGTATTTGCTTGTTTTTTATAATAATCATATATTACATTAGTTTTTTCAGAACACTGAGTTCATTTTTGTAGTGGACCTCGAAGGGCGCATAGTCTTGTGCCACTCAGAGACAGAGAACACCCCAGGCAGAAGGTGCAGTGTAAGCAGAGTTACAGAGTAAGAGCAGACTTGGGGAAACTAAGGCAGAGTACCAGATGGCCTGTGAGAATGGTGGACCCTAGGAGATGTGGATTAGGCTGTCAGCCGGGATGCCCCTCCTTTGAACTGGAACCACTGCTTACAGCTGCTGGAGGGCTTCCTAATTTTGATCACATAGACATTTTTTTGCAACACCAAATTCAAATCAATTGTTGAGGTACTACATTTATGAGGAATGCATATGTAACAGAAAATGTACTGTAAACCCAATATTCTAGCATTATAAATTCAGTACCTTTGAATGAAAAAATAATGACATTACCAAGTCTGTGGACCTTTGAAATGCTAAGTACTTATCCCCCATGGGGAAAAGGGAAAGACATCCAGCCCTATTTGAATTTCTACTGAAGAAGCAAAAGCAGCATGTCAGTGGGCCTCTCACATCACAGCCTTCACCTGTACTTTTCCATCCTATATAATTATAAGAACTATGAGAAAGCAATCTTAGCAGTATTTCAAATATCTTTATCGTGGCCTAACACTTATTTAATTATGTATGAAATAGCCTTTAAAAATTAGCTTTATAAAATTAGGTATTAATTAGTGTATCTTTGTCATTAATGCGTTTTTTAAAATCTTTAATGCTACTCTGCACTTAAAAACTCATATTTAAGCTGGATGTGGTGGTACACACCTGTACCCAGTAGTTGGGAGGCTGAGACAGGAGGATCGCAGGTTTGCAGCCAGCCTCAGCTTCTTATCAAGGTCCTCTGCAACTTAGTGAGACCCTGTTTCCAAATAAAAAATAAAATATGGCTGGGGGTGTAGCTTAGAGGTAGAATGGCCCTGGGTTCAATCCCCTGTATCACAAAAACAAAACAAAAATTCATATTTAGAGCTGGGAGTTTAGTTCAGTGGTAGAACATGAACTCTATATGAACAGAGACCCTGGTTTCAGCCCCCAGCACCACCAAAAATAAAACAAAACTCCTATTTTATGTATAAATTACTTTGAAATTATCAAAATTAATTTTTTTTCATATTTTCAATCTTAGCCTAATACTTTGAATTGATGTAAATAGTGCATTCCTCAGCTTGATATTAAAGAAGGAAAATTAGATATTTAATTGGATTTCATTACTTTTTCAGCTCTATTTTCCAATATGGAAATAATTGTTCTGGTTTAGGATTATTGTGTCAGGGAGAAAATAACCAAATATATGTCTTTTTTATAATATAAAGGCGAAGTCAAATTTTCTAATTCCACCATGGTATGTAATACTACCAGAGTTAGCTGAAGTGTGAGCTACAGTCTCTGGACTCCAACACAAAGGTTGATACTTGAGAGAAGAGAACTCAAGCTGGGCATGGTGGAGCAAGCTTGTAATCCCAGTACTTTGGGAGGTGGAGACCGGAGGATCGGGGTTTGCGGCCAGCCTCAGCTCTCTCTCTCTCTCTCTCTCTCTCTCTCTCTCTCTCTCTCTCTACTTAGTGAGGCCCTCCGCAACTTCGTGAGACCCGGTTTCAAAATAAAGTATAAAAAAAAATAGGGCCGGGGGTGTAGCGCGGAGGTAGAATGCCCCTGGGTTCAATCCCCAGTACAGCAAAAATAAATAAATAAATAAAATAAAACAGAATTCCAAAACAATTAAAAAAAAGAAAAAGAGGAACTCAAGGGCTTACTAAAGGCTGTTTTACTCATCATTATAATTCCTAACAGGAAAGGATAGATTACAAATCATCCCAGGGAAGAGATGTATAGGATCGAGTCTAGGAGGACACATCCCTGTCTCAGAATTGACGTGTGATGGTGTTCACAGGGTACTGCCAACCTGGGACGTTCACCTGAGCCTCAGCACCAAGAGCTTTCACTGGGGCTCCATCCTGTAGACATGGCTGACTGCTCATCCACCATGTCAGCCAAGGCCCAGGTGCACAATGGTCCACATGCTCAGCCTACATCCCATGACTGGTCTTTCTGGCATGGCTAGATCATTCTTGGGTGGGAACAGCCCCACACTTCTCAGAGATGTTCCTACAAGTATTCCAGAATTACCTCCCAGAGCGAGGGCAGAAACCAGACCTCTGGCCAAATCCTTCACTAAACAAAGTTTTTTTTTTTTCCTACCAATAATGTCATAAAAAAAAACTAAAACATAAGATTCATGTAAAATGATATCATAACAAAAATATCAAGAGTAATGGGAAGGTTATATAGAAGATTTTCTATGAAGCATTCAGTGCGCACAGGTGAGACGTTGTGGCCCTACCTGCTGTGCCCACCTGCTGTGTCCCCACAGAGTCACCTCCTGGCTCCCACTGCAGGCTCACTTTGAAAGACAGGTGGATACCCTGCATGGGTCCGCAGCTGTGGGACCCAGGGGGGAACCCAAGCATGTTTTTTGATGCCTCTGCAGATCCTAAGTCTCAATGTGTTCCTGGCCCTGACCTCACTGAATTTGCAGAAATGAGGCTCTGAAAACTATTCAAATTATGCTGTGACAATGTACTCCAGTATCGCCACCCATACTATATGTATGGGGAGGGGTGGGTGGCGGGGTGGGGCCTGAAGGAAAACTCCCCAAGCTTTGTGTTCATGTTTGTTTGCCTGACTTTGAACCTCACTAAGATGTAGAATTATAATGCACCAATAAAAGCATAAACAAATAACTCTACTGAAAAACCTGAAGACAAGAGTATAACTATTCCCTTAAAGTCTCAAACTGCTATGTAACTATCTTAACATAATTATTACAGCCAAATGAAAAAAACTTTATAGTATTCTTCTAAGAAAATACTCAAAAGCAGTTAATTTTGCTTCTGCAGACATTTTTCATTTCTTAAATTAAGTAAAAAGTACATCAATGAATCTATGGTTAAGAACAAGAATTAAAAATTGGGAACATTTGTTAACTGTGCATCTGTTAAAATGAAATAAAAATTACAAACAAACTTGGAAATAAAAAAAAAGGAAAAGAAACGAGGCTCTGAGTGACCATTTGCTGTGCTAGGTCACAGGTCCAGGTTTGCCTGGCTCCAAACCCATTTACTAGTTATTCCGCCAGCAAATTTCTCAACTGTTCTCCACAGCCCTTCTCCTATTGATGGGCCCCCATCTTGGCCAGATGAGTCTCTTGGACCTGGTACATTCTCTACTTCCACTGAAGCCCACAGGCACCTGCGTGGCTAACTCAGCCTTGTGTGGCACACCGCTCCACAGCTCCACACTGTCTTCTCGGTTGAGTTGTTCCTAAACTTTTCTTCTTGTTTATCATTTTAGATATCTTTAAGCCTCTACACTGCACCCAAATCTATCCCTTTAATATCAAGTCTTTGCTACTCCTGGAAGAGGAATGCTAGCGATAAGACACTCGTACCACGTCTGAGGGCGTTGGGTTTGATTCCAAAGTCTACTTGCCTATGACTTTGATGCGCCACCCTCTACTAGAATTAAAGACTACATTCCAGATTATTCTACTCAAGTGCGGTTATATCACATTTTTATAAAGCAGTATCATTGCCATGACAACAACAAATACCAACTTATTAAGTAGAATCAAAATAGACCATAGACAGTGATCCTCACATCATTGGACCCTGCTAGATGGGGAAGTCCTTCCATAGAATACCACTGACATCATCTTATCTTGCTTCTTCAGGGATAGATTTGCAAAGAATTGATAGTGTCTTTGTTTTGAGGCAAATAGGCTTTAAATGCCACTCGTTTGGACAGCTTAAATAGGCTCCCGCAATATGACTTACCAGGGAGATCTGCAGTCAATGCTGATGCGTCTTTTCCCTAATCCATCGCACGGAGCAGTCCCCAGGGTTATCAGCCCAGGCCCAGGCGATGCTGACGCGGGATGTTTTTAAACATGTGGGGGAGACTGTTCTAAAGGGATTCTGAGGATCTGGAGAATACATTTAGTGAGACTGAGATAACTTAGCTTAGAAGTTTAATTCTTCTGAAGGTTCCAAATTTTAGGGGAATAACATTGGCAAAATATCTCTGGGAAATATTTCACAATTATTTCTGACAAAGGGAGAATCGTGGCTAAGAGACTTGGGAGACTGAAATATTTACCTCCTTTCTGAAGTCAGCCGTCTTAGGGTTATTTTTAATTTCTGCCTTTCCAGCTCCTTGCGGCTATAATGTCACATCCCAGAATGGTACCATCTATTCCCCGGGCTTTCCAGACGAGTACCCAATTCTGAAGGACTGCATGTGGCTGATAACAGTCCCTCCAGGGCATGGTGTATACATCAACTTCACCCTGCTGCAGACGGAGGCCGTGAATGATTACATCGCTGTCTGGTAGGAGAGCCCCTCCCACGAGGGGAGGGCTGTGTCCCCATGGACCCCTCTAATTTGGCACTTACCTGCCACTCAGAGGTCAGATAGGTGCTTATAGGTGAACTAGGCAGATAGGTGTGGCAACGAAATCAACCAAACCCACAGATACAGAGAGTACCTTTCCAGGAAGACATCTGGGTTCGACTCCATGTTAGAAATATCCAAAGTTACTTTTAAAGTATGAGAATATTCCAAGATTATTTTATTTTACATTTTTGTGTGTGTGTGTGTGTGTGTGTGTGGTACTGGAGATTGAACCCAGGGGCATTCTACCTCTGAGCTACATCCCCAGCCCTATTTTTTATTCTTTTATTTTGAAGCAGGTCTCACTAAGTTGCAGAGGGCCTCACTAAGTAGCTGAGGCTGGCTGCAAACCTGCAATCCTCCTGTTTCAGCTTTTATTTTACATTTTTAAGTAATTTTTTTTCAAAAGAAGAGCTCTGGGACTCTTAGCCATTATTGGATGCTTCTAGAAATATTTAGGAAAGAGGATATGTCCCCCAGTAGTGCTGCAGAACTGGCCTTCCTTGGGATGGGGGGCCCTGAGCCAGGGTAGGAAGGCCACAGCTCTGGGTCTGTGGGAAGAACTCCTCCACCCTGGGTACTTAAAGAGAGTCTATACAGGGAACATGGGAAGCAATTGGTGTTTTGTGACACCATGATAGGGGAGTAGAATGTTTCCCCGTTAGAAGTGGCATGCTGTTGGAATAAATTTCACAAAAACAAAAGAAACTGCAGGTGACAAGTGTGAAAGTGTGTTATGTGTTTATGTGTGTCAAAATGTTAGTGTGTGCCTATTTTTGTGTGTGGTATATGTGTCGATATGTGAATATGTGTGTCTCTCTGTGTGGTTATATATGTCAATGTGTATAGTGTGAGTGTGTGTAGCATATGTGTGTTTGTGAATATGTCTGTGTTTGTATAGTGTGTGGTATGTGTGTGTGTCTTGATTTATTTGTATTGTGTGCCTGTGTGTGTGGTATGTGGAGCATAAGGTAACTATGAGTGTATATCTGTGAGTGTGTATCTGTGATGAATGTGAGTGTTTGGGTGTGGTGTGAGTGTGTGTCTGTAGTGTGCATCTATTTGTGTGTCTGACCGTCTGTGTGTTTGTGTGAGTAATGTGGCTGAATTCTCCCTAGCGCCCAAAGTGACAGTCAGAGGTGGCCTGCACCAACAGGGACAGGTGACACAGGCCTCGCCAACCCATGTTAGAGGTGGAGGACTTTACGCTAAGGACAGCAAGGGTCCACACAGGGTTTGAAGCAGGAGTGTTATGAAGCTAGAAGTTGGTCGCAGAATAGCTGGTTTCGTTTTGGGGGGATGGGGCAGCGGGAGGTGCGTGGGGAGGCAGCTTTGATGCTGAAGACGTGGGTCTCACAGGACTAGAGGATGGGGCATGAGAACTGCCATCCCCAAAGCAAACAGCAGAGCCAGGCACTGCACCAAGGCCAGGCCGCAGCTTCACCGGGATGCAGCTCTCCCCCAGAGCTGGAATCCAAGGTCTTGGCAGTTGGTGAAGGTTGAGTGCCCACGGTCAGAACACTAACGAAGGAGAAAGACGGAATGACTGTGTGACTAGTAAACATCCTGACTCAAAACACAGTATCTGGAGAATCACTACATTTTATTGTTTAAAAAATTTATTCAGCCAGGCGTGGTGGCGCACGCTTGTAATCCCAGTACTTTGGGAGGCGGAGACCAGAGGATCCAGGTTTGCGGCCAGCCTCAGTTCTCTCTCTCTCTCTCTCTCTCTCTCTCTCTCTCTCTCTCCCTGTCTCTCTCTCTCTCCACTTAGTGAGGCCCTCTGCAACTTCGTGAGACCCGGTTTCAAAATAAAGTATAAAAAATAGGGCCGGGGGAGTAGCACGGAGGTAGAACGCCCCTGTGTTCAATCCCCGGTACCGCAAAAAAAAAAAAAAAAATTTATTCATTTGCAAAAGTTTCCATAAACCTCACTCATAAGTAAATAGACATCATCACATTTATGTTTTAAAATGTGGGGATTGGAAAGGAAGCCGATCGCTGGCATTGCAGTCACAGAAATTAGTGAAATTCCTCTAAAGAGGTGGTGGCTGCCCTGTCTTCTGGGCTTGACCTCCTGGAGCCTAGAGACTAGAGCCTGGAGCCCAGAGCTTAAAGCCCAGAACCTGGAACCTGGAGCCCCAACCCAGAGCCTTGGGCCTGGAATCTAGAGCCCTGAGCCTAGAGCCTGGACCCAAAGCCCAGAGCCCAGGGCCTAGAGCCAGGTGCCCTAAGCCTACAGTCTTCAGCATGGCACCCAGGGCCTGGAGCCAGGTGTCCTAAGCCTACAATCCTGAGCACGAAACCCAGGGCCTGGAGCCTGGAGCTCCGGGTCAGACCACCCTGCTGTCATCAAGCTGCATCCAGCTCTCGGAGGGGACAGGTATGAATTTCAGCTGCAGTGCAGGCGTTTTTTTTATTCCAAGGGCTCTGTCTGTGTTTCTAGGGACGGTCCTGACCAGAATTCGCCTCAGCTGGGAGTCTTCAGTGGGAACACAGCCCTGGAAACGGCCCACAGTTCTACCAGCCAAGTCCTGCTGAAGTTCCACAGCGACTTTTCAAATGGAGGGTTCTTTGTCCTCAATTTCCATGGTCAGTTCAACCCCCAACACACACAGTGATTGTACAGAGAGTTCCAGAAGCTCTTTCTTGCCCGTTCCTCCAGTTCAAGCTCTTAAACTTTGTCCTCCAAGACCCTGCCGGGGTCCTCCTGCATCTGGCCTGAGTTTCCTGGGGTTCATTTTTGTTCAATGATAAACTTTATTATGATTTCACACATTATCACATGCTATAATCTATAGTATCATCTCATGTCATTGTGCTTCATAGTAAGCTTGGATTCATTCCAAGATTAGTAGAAGTGAAACTCTGATATGAAGGCCATACACATACATCCGGAACCGTTTACAGATGCATATGCCCCTGTCTCTAATGAACTGTTACAGCACCTGTCATATAATGAGGATCTTGTTCATGAGATCTGTACAGGGTGCAGAAGTGCTTCCTCTCTTACATGGGTGTCCCTGCAAGATTCCTCAGGATGAGAGACAGATCTTGTCACATCTAAAGCTGGACAGAGCACAAGGCCACATTTGAGTCATTTCTCTTGCAGAATTCCAAACGTAGGTAAAGTGAGCTTATTTATCGTTATAATTTTTAATTGCACTTCCTCTCCTTGGACTTTACACATTGCTTGGCATTCAACTCTCATACAGCCATTGGAGCACACGGCTTTATAAAGCACTGACTTAGCATGTGGCTCCCCGGGGTATGTGAGCGCTGTGACTCATAGAGGAGGGGTTTAGAGCCATCTCTGCTCGCTCAGCTAAGGTAACTGCAATTGTTTGGTTTTTCCTCAGCCTTTCAGCTGAAGAAATGCCCGCCCCCTCCAGCGGTGCCCCAGGCCGACATGCTCAGTGAGGACGAGGACTTTGAAATAGGTAATGTGCCCTTCATGGTGATACCACGGAGTCTCTCTCTTCTCCCCGCCCCTGAGTGCAGTCCTGATGCCTACTGGGAAGTAGGTACCTCGTCAGAAAATAACTAACCCTCGGAATGGTAGGGCCTTGTTCAGAGATCACAGATCAAAAAGAAAAAAGTATTCTCTCTTCATTAACTTGATTTTTTTGTGTGTGCGTGTGTGTATGTGTGTATGTGTGGCACTGGAGATTCAACCCAGGGACATTCTGCCTCCAAGCTACACCTCTAGTACTATTTTATTTTTATTTTGAAACAGGGTCTCACTAGGTTGATGATAGTCTCATTATTTGTTGAAGCTGTCCTTGAACCTGTGATCCTCCTGTCTCAGTCTCCAAAGTACTGGGATTTCAGGCGTGTGCCACCACACCCAACTGCACTTTAAAAAAAAAAATGTTTTCAGCAACAGACTTGAGCAGATATTTGAGTTTAATTAGGGGACAATGTTTCCATGCTCGGGGAAGAACTTAATCATTTGTAGCTTAAAGAATGATGACTGTAACATGGACTGCTCATCGAAACTGGAATGTAATTGGTAGGATAGATTTAATGGTAATATCTAGACACTCTGCTTTACCACTTTACATTAATGGTCTAATTCATTAAATGATCATCCGGTCATATTACAAAAGCAGCTGGAGCATATGTTTGCAATATAATTACCATGACCTGGGATTTCTGGGTCCCAATCAGAAGCACTTCACTCAACCCACAGCTCAGGCCTTTGGCTGCACGCTGCAGCTGGATCCCCGCTCCACTCATAACGGTCTGGTTAATTGGAGCCTTGGTTCTGCCTGGGCCAAGGTGGAGGAGCAGCCCTGCCTGTCCGCCAAAGGTGGACTATCATCTTGCTTTATGATCTCACCTTCAGCCCAGGCATCTAGCTCACTCTATGCATTTATTTAGTCTTGATAGTCATTAAGGAAGGGAACAAAGAGATGTGTCAATAAAGAAAAAAAAACAGCTGCTATACCGGGCCTGGTGGCACACACCTATAATCCCAGTACTTGGTAGGCTGAGACAGGAGGACCGCAGGTTTGAGGACAGCATCAGCGAGTAGCGAGATTCTCATCAACCTAGCGAGACCCTGTTTCAAAACACAAATTAAAAAAAATAGGGCTGGGGGTGTAGCTCAGAGGTAAAATGTTCCTGGGTTCAATCCGCAGTACCAAAACACACACACACATGCGTGCGCGTGTACACACACAAACACACACACACACACACACACACACACACACACACACACACTAGCAGCTTCATTTCAGTAATAATATGTGTTAAGATAGTACTTTTTATAAATTAAGAGCTGAAAATGGTACTCTTGAAAACTGACTAAAAGGAATACAGCCCTGGTTCTGCAATGGCTTCCTGTAGCCTTGGCTCCACAAGCAGTCAGGTGTGTTCAATATGCTTGCACGCTCCGAATGTCCTGGAAACACAGTGTCCTGACGTGTCGGGTTGACTCTTTCAGGAGACTTTGTGAAGTACCAGTGCCACCCTGGGTACACCTTGTCGGGAAGCGACACGCTGACTTGCAAGCTCAGCTCTCAGCTGCAGTTCGAAGGCGCTCTCCCAACCTGTGAAGGTACGCTGTGCCTAAGAGCACTGTTGATCGCGCTCTCACGTCTTCCTCTCGTTGGGTTTGCATGTCCGCTGCATGTGTGCCCTGATCCCACTGCAGTGAATGTAATCTGCTAGTGGAAATGTCTAATGGCCTTTCTCTTCAGCTAGCCCTAGAAAATAAATGGAAGCCATATCAGAAGAGATCATATTTTTCCACCAATTCATCATGGAAATATTTATGCATGTGAAAATATTGAAATAATTTTAAAGAAATACCTTCACACTGGCCCTTGAGGTCCCCCATGAATGTTACAATATTTTTTGTGTGTGTGGTACTGGTGATTGAACCCAGGGGCATTCTACCTCTGAGCTACACCCGTAGCACTATTTTTTATTCTTTATCTTGGAAACAGGGTCTCACTAAGTTTTGGAGGGCCTCACTAAGTAGCTGAGGCTGGCCACAAAATTGGATCCTCTGCTTTCAGCCTCCCAAGTACTGGGATTACAAGTGTGCACCACCACGCCCGGCTAATATTTTTTTTTAATAACAAGACTCTCCCTATCACCTTACTCTCCATCCACTAATCTTTCCCATATTGTTGATGCATTTCAAGGAAGACTTTGTGCATCCTGGAAATTCTCTGTCAACACATCAGAATGGATATAACTAGCTGGTATTTAATATTTTGTCATAAAATTTATGAACAGTGAAATGTATACATATCATGTCTTTTACATACCTTTAAAATAAATACACCACCTGCAAGAACTTAATCTACAAATCTGGAACAATGTCTGAAGCTAAATCCACAGATCAAATCAACTAGAAAATAATCAGATCACTTTACAATATCACTGTAAAGCTGAAAGGGCTCAAAATTTAGAAAGAGAGGAAGTGGCCTGAGTCTAGACACCATCAATTGATGGGGTCAGTCACAATCTCTGCCCACCATGTGTAAGGAGGATGCTTTAGCTGCAGTACTTATGGAATTGTTGTAAAGACTCAATGAAGCTGGGTGTGGTGGCACACACCTGTAACCCCAGTGCTTGGGAGGCTGAGACAGGAGGATTGCAGGTTCAAGGCCAGCCTCAGCAACTTAGCAAGGCCTTCCACAACTTAATGTGACCCTGTTTCAAAATAAAAAGTAAAAGTAGGGATGGGGGTGTAGCTCAGAGGTAGAATGCCCCAGTACCACACACACACAAAACGACTCAGTGAATAATGAATAATAATTGAACTATCAGGTTGAGTGTTTTGTAATGTTAAATCATCTACCCTACAAGAGGCATTTTCTTTGCCTTGTACAAGTCAGGATTTCCCAGGGGATTTCCTCTGAATGTCTGATAACTTTGTGCATTCTCCCCGTGTAAAGAGGCAGCATCCTAGTCACCTTGAGAGAGAGAAAAAAAAATGCTAAGCACTTTGGAATTAATAACTACCAAATATCTATGATAATTTTAATTATTTTTCAAAACTCACTTCCAAGTTGTATGGACATGGAGCCAGCAGGTATGGGAGATTCCACCCTGGAAGAGTGGCCACCCCTGGGTCTGTGGTTCCTTTAAGGTCCCAGGATGCCCTTGCAGAGGCCACTGTAGCCCTGCCTCCTGTTCCCTCTCTTAGAAGTCAGGGGTCAGGCTGGGTAAACGGAGACCAGGGCCATTTTCTTCTAAAAAATCAGGATCCTCGTGAGCATAGTAACAATAATTTGGTCTTGAATTTTCTTTTCAAGATGGAGGACATATAATGCATATCTTTTGTCATTTCATATAAAAGTTAACAGAGACAGATCTTCATGGTTGTCAAATACATTTTTTTTAGTGTGAAAATCTTTTATTATATTGTCCTTTTTGGAATTCTCAAACTATTTCTTTTTATTTTATTTTAGTTTCTTAATACCCTTTTACTGGTGCATTGCAATCGTGCATCATAATGAAGTTTTAATCCCAACCAACAACAGAGTTAGGCTTCTCAGAAGAGGTGGTCTTCATTGACCAGGGAAAAAGGACATGCATATTCATTGAATAAACCACTCTTAAACACAAGCTGTCTCCTATATTATGTTGTCCAGACTAACCTAGTTTTCATTTAAATGAGGCTTAATTCATGGGATCCAAGAATAGAGTCAATCAATACAACCCCAGGATCCTTCTATGAATTACTTGCTCTCAGGCATGTGAATGGAGCCTTCTGCAGACGACCCTCTGCTCGGGCTGGAGACCCTGCGCCCTCCCCACTTCAGGGTTCAAGGCTTAGTCTGTGACTCTTCTCTGTAATTCAGGTGCAAATTCATTTAACAGAACTGAGAATGATTTGGGCTGTCTTACTTTAAGCAGCTCATTATTTTCAAACAGAAAATGGATCTCAGATGTCTAGGGTCTTTTTTTTTTCTTCTTCTTCTTCCCAATCCTTAATCGCTTAAGCACTTAATTATAAATTTTCTTTAAGGACTTTCTATTATTTGGTTGATTTGATTGGGCTTAAGTGGGAACCCACCCTCCAATAAATTCTTGATGAGAAATTGTGTTCACCCTTACTTCTACTTCCTCAGATGTCATGAGACACTTTTAGGAGTTCTGCTTTGAAAACCATGAGCAATGTGAAGAAGCACAGGGAGGATTGTAGATTGTGCTTTGAAAGTTAGCATTATCGGTGGATAAATATGACCATATTAGCTACCTGTTTTAATTCAGAGAGAATCGAGTGAGATGTTAACACAGAAAAGTGGCGTTTCTCATGTTAAGGAAGGAGAAGTGTTTCAAAAGGGAAAGAGAATTAATCAGGAAGATGTGGAAGCAGACAAAGGCACGTGGCTCCCAGGAGACAGGCACTGGCTTCTGGAGTGACTTGAGGAAGGGGTGCAGGGCTGGAAACTTACCTTTGCCTTGGGCCACGTGGAAAAGGTCTTCCATGCCAGGTGGCTTCAACCAATGCACCATGGGATTTACCAGAGTTTTCAGAGCCACCATTGAAAAAAATCAGAAGCATACATTTTCAATGAACACTAAAGAGACTCATGACTGTCTGATGCTGCCCTTTCCCCTGGGAAGCCGCAGAGGGAGGTCACAGACAAGAGCTGTCCTGTGCTTCTGCACACATGGACAGCAGCCGGCTCCCCCAGGTTCCCGGCCACCGTCTTCCTAGTTGCTTAAAGAGTAGGCTCAGTTTCCAGGATTCGCTCCTACCTACAGGTGCTTTGAAAAATTAATCTGGTGGGTGCAGTGACGAAAGCCTGAAGTCCCAGTTACTCAGGAGGCAGAGGCAGGAGGATTGCAAATTTGAAGCCAGTCTGGGCAACCTAGTGAGCCCCTGTCTCAAAATAAAAACTAAAATGGCCTGGGGATTGAGCTCAGTGGAAGAGCACTTGCTTAACATGTGTAAGACCCTGGAGTTAATAATAAAAGTAAAATAAAATAAGTAAATAAATAAATGTAAATAATAATCTTAATTATTAGAAATCCTAATTTATGTGCCCTAATACTATATTACTAATACTAATCTTTTTTGGGGGTGCTGGAGATTGAACCCAGAGGCCTTCTACCTCCAAGCTACACCTCCAAACCAGTTTTATTTTTTATTTGGAAACAAGGTCTTGCTAAGTTGCTGCTGAGAGCCTTGCTCAATTGCTGAGTCTGGCTTGGAACTGGTGATCCTCCTGTCTCAGCCTCCCAAATATTGGGAATTAGAGGCCTGTGCCACCACATGGGGCTACTAATCCAAATCTTATAGTATTTTTTCTGGAGGCCTGACAGATGCATTAATGATGTGCTTCATGTTTTCAAACCTCACATTTGACTTTTCTTCAGAAGTAAAGCTAAAGGAGTTACTGTGGGAGGGACAATGGCTCTGGCTCCAGGCAAGTCTCAGAGGCAAACTCTTAAAGGGAACCAACCCAGATGCTCCATGGGGTGGGAGGTTCCCGAATGTCCCTGTGGAGGTGCTGTATGTTTTCAAATGTGTGACTGCTGCTGGGGAAATGAGGACTCAGCTACAGCAGCATTTCTGGAATCTCCCACGCTAGGTGGTGTTGCTCTAGCAACGGTGTATAGTAAGACTGTGTGGGAGCAGGTCCCTGTGCAGGAGCAAGACACACAGAAGAGCCAAAACCATCTGTGCTCACAGGGAAGCGCTTCCCAATGCATCTTTAAAACAACAGGGTTGGCTGCATAGATAGTGTTAAGTGTTGTCAAAACATGATACACATGGTTTTGCTTATATTTTTATTTCATCATCTTCAAAAAAAAGCGAAGCAGC
The DNA here is from genome assembly GCA_004027185.1 of Glis glis. Classification (NCBI taxonomy): domain Eukaryota; kingdom Metazoa; phylum Chordata; class Mammalia; order Rodentia; family Gliridae; genus Glis; species Glis glis. The sequence goes on along the minus strand of PVJS01002360.1, from coordinate 11,442 downwards.
ATTTTGAGAATGGAAGGAGTAGGAGTGGCCATGCAGCTTGGGGCAGTTTTGATTAAGTGAGGGTCTCTGTCTGCTCTCAAGCCCCGGGTTGTGCTAATGGTTTTGTAGGTGGATTTCAGGAACCCAGAGGACAGTCTCCCGAAGTCAGATGGTCTAAAGTCCCAGTGTCATCTAAAAGCTCTAGCTGCAGTGATGAGATAGGGCACAGAGGCTGGCTAAGTATCCCTCCAGTGTAAGGCCACGAATGAAATGTGTGGGGTCCACCTTTGTGCTGGGAAGAGGCAGGCCTGCGGCCATCACCCATCTCTGAGCACCTCTTCCCACCTTGTGCCTTTGAGTTAAGAAAAACATTTGCATCTACTGGATCTAGTTATAGCCCTACGAAGTAGCCATGCTGGCCCTATCTGTAGCAGAGGCACAATAACTCTGGCTGTAACATCTAGGCAGGTCTGTGGAGCCTCCAAAATCCCAGGCCTGAGCGCGTTTGTAGTCACCAGAGCTAAGCCAGGCTTCTTGTTCTTTCTTAAAATAGCACCGTGTTCACTTTGGAAAGGGCGTAATATATTTTACAGTGATTTTATGCCCATCACAACACCATAGTGTGTGTGTGTGTGTGTGTGTGTGTGTGTGTGTGTGTGTGTGTGTGGCTCTAGAGATTGAACCCAGAAGCATTCTACCTCTGAGCTACAACCCCAGCACATTTTAATTTTTTTTTTAATTTTGAAACAGGGTCTCTGGGATGAGAGGCATGTACCACTTAAGACCATAGTGGTTTTAACTAGTTATTTTAGTTTGTGAGTTGGATTAGGATTATTTTTCATTACATTATTGTCATTAAGTCATCATTGTAAAAATTTAAAAAATCCCACTCAAAATATATCTTTATTTAAAGGGTTCTGTGAAATGTTCCATCATTATGCCTTAAAATTTTTGAAATTTGAAGGCACATTTTAATTAGAATAACAAGATAAATCTTTAGATGGACAAAGAAGGTGACCTAACTGAGGGAGTTGGGAGGGAGGTGGAGGGAAACACACTATAGCACATGATGTACATACACAAACCTATAAGACTCAATCACTATCCGGAGCATGAAAGGGAAGGAAGGGGGAAGGAATAGGGTGGGATTGGAGGGAGGGCTAATTGTGCAATGTGTGCATGTATGATGTTCATACCCTGACATTTATCAAAATGTATAATTATGATGCACCAATAAATGAAAAAAAAGAATAACAAGATAAATGGAAGAATCTAAAATAATTACATTTTTACAGTTACCTGAAGAAGACATATGTCATAAACTCTGCTTTTTTTGTTTAAGAAGTGTCTTCATAGCCAGGCACTGTGACACACGCCTGAAATCCCAGTACTTGGTAGGCTGAGAAAGGAGGATCATAGGTTCGGGGCCAGTTTGAGCAATTTAGTGAGACCTTCAGCAGCTTAGCGAGACCCTGTTTCAATAAAAAATAATAAATGCTCGGGGTGTAGCTCAAAGGTAGAATGTCTCTGGGTTTAACCTCCAGTACCAAAAAGGTGTCTTTATTTTGAAATGTATATATAAGTAATAGATATTTAACTTATTAAAAGGAGAATATAAGATATATTTCCTTTGACAAAAGCTCATTTTCATAGAAGAAAAGTTGGCATTGAATTTAAACATTGAATCATTTTGGTACATCCCAGGCATTAACAATTATAGAAATCATTTTCCTTCAATAGTTCTATAAGTCAAGGTTTTCAGAAACTTAATTTAATTAAGCAAAGGGAGAAATTACTAATTAAGGAACCCTGGTGATTTTCTTTTTCCATGAACAGTTCAGACCTATGCAAGTTATTTATATTTTAATTAATCTGAAAGTAGCTGAATATAGAAACAAAAGAAAACAGGAAGAAGAAGAGGTATCAGTAGAGCCACAATATCTTAGTGATTCATTAACAATAAACCTACCCCTTAGATCCTGCTGCACTTCCTAAGAAACCATGGAGTCCTAGGTGAGTTGAAGTTGGGGGCTGTCCGATTGATTCCGTTTCCAGGGTCCCAAGCATTCATATCTAATGTGTAAACTTTACTATTCTAAGTATATCAAAGGCTGAAATAAATATGATTTTTATTGCATGAAATCCCACAATATTTTTGCCATATTATATTGAGGTCTTCCTTGGGGTTGTGTTGGGAAAACTTGGGCTCCCATGATGAAATTCACAAGGCACCTGTCCAAGCTAAGCCATGCGGGAGATGTTGTGGGATGTTCAGGCGGGCATGGTGGATTAGCTGCAGAGTGGAAGATGCACACAGTGCTGATGGCTGCACAGTTGCTCTCCAACTGTGTTGGCGTCCTATGTTAACTCTGGCCTCTTCTTTTCACTGGCTTGTATATACTAGGACAGAAACTACCCTGTAGAGATTGGATTCAGTTTGCTAACGTGAACCTTCTTGGTACTTCTCTCTTAGCACAATGCCCAGCCAATGAAATCCGGACAGAATCGTCTGGAGTAATCCTCAGTCCCGGGTACCCAGGCAGCTACTTTAATTCCCAGACATGCTCCTGGACTATTAAAGTGGAACCAAATTTCAACATTACCATCTTTGTGGACACGTTTCAAAGTGAAAAACAATTTGACACCCTGGAAGTATTTGATGGTAAGTTCGTTCCATCTTTGTATAGCGGCGACCTAATACATAGGTTGTTAATAAAAACACTATTCTAATGGTTTAGTAACATAGGACTTGGATATCATACCAAGTTAATATATCATCCCCAAAGGACAAAACAAAAAAAATGAATTACTCTGAGACCGATGCCTTTGGAGAGATCAAGTGGTCTTATTCAATTTTTCAAACAGTATACTCTGGACTTATACTGAAATTTTTAATAATTTTTAAATTCTTTAATGTGAAGATTCAGAGTAGACAATCTCAAAAAGCCTTTCCATATTTTTCCCCAGTACTATATTGATTCACAAGGCATTTTAGGAAAATGAAGAATTCTAGAGTATTTTAATCACTGTAACAATTTTACTGGATGTGCATAAAGCGAAAGGCTCACAGAGAATTCTAGCTGGTGAAGGCTGCGGGAGTCTGTAATGTTCAATTTACTTCAAAAAAAGAATAGTGAAATAGTTAACTAAACACATGCTAATCCTGTTTTCAGCAAAAGTCTTATGATTTTCGTACAATTCTAATAAACATTTTAACCTCACAGTGCACATGGTTGAATTGTCAATTTAAAATGATAGTGATGTTAATATTTTTCTTTGTAGAGAAGCATCATCATTGCCCGGGAAAGTAGACCAGGATACAATTATGACTGAACGTAATAACACAGTTTTCTCGTGTTTTGACAGATTTGTCACTGAGTTCACATAATTCACAATCAATTCAATGGAAAAAACTACTCTGATCTGCATGTGTTTGTATCCATCTTGTCTTGCTGATTTGCTGCCTTACAGGGTCAAGTGCTTGTATAGATAGACTCACACAAACTAATTTATGTGTTTTTGAAGAGTAGCGACTATATTGAAAATGGAACTCATATTTTTATACATAAAAATGGAGAAAAACAGAGGACTGGAGAGTATTATTTTTAAGAATATGTACAAACAGACATACATTCTCAAAGGCTTTTCCCCTAGTCTTTAAAATGGAGAGAAGTCATTCATTAGTCAGTTGCAAAACTGGGGCTCTTATGTCCATGAGGAAGTTAGGTAAATGCAATCCTGTCATCTAGAAAGTGTCCTACAGAATACACAAAGGACAGCAGGCAATCTCACAGGCTGTGTGTCTCTGCGTGTGTTTTGTGCATGCATACATATGTGTGTTTCTATACATGCCCTATGTAATTAAATGGGTGTAATAATTATTTTAAATTTATGCATGCTCTTTCATTTCACATTAGTTAAATCGGAATATAACTGGCACTACTTGTATGTCTCTTAATTTCAGGCACAAAATCCTTATCAATAACTTATGTAATAATCACTTCCAATTTGATCTCCTAATACTCTAGATAGTCCATGCCCGTAATGAGTAGACCATCGAGACGGAAACCCTACCAGTGGCTGTCAAAATAATCAAGGATCTATGACTAGGATTATTCTGCTCACAAAGGTTTTTTCTATAAAATGAAAGGTCAGGGTTTTATATGAAAACATTTTTAAGCGATGGCATTTTTGTTGCCGTAAATGTCACGTTCATCTCTTTTTTGGTAAGACAGGAGCTCTTTTATAGTCCATGAGTGGGCCAGAAAACATGTTGAATGTATCGATTTTAAACTTTATTAGCCCAGGAGTATATTACTCACTATGGCTCAAGTGTGGCTAGCCCACAGTTTTTAAAAATAGGATTTTTAAGCACCATAGAACCTGGTTGAGAAAAGTGTCAGAATAAAGATGGTGGGTCACTGATGAAGTCCTCATCAGCACCATCTTGGTAACCAGGACAATGTCCCTCCTTCATGGGACCATGGGACGGGGGCTGTTTCTACACATGGAAATTGGATCTGTGCTTTTAAAGAGTCCAGGAAAGCTTGCTACATTTGAGGCACAGGAACAGATGGGAAGTAATGAGGGGCTTGATGTGGGATTCACAACACCCGAAACTTTATAAACTCTTGCAGTGTGCCGCTAAAAAAAATGGCATTTTAAAATATCCTAAGTTCGGGTTAATTTCTGACTGGCATTGTATTTCAGAATATCCACTAGCTCATCAAACAACCACAAGCAAACTGACATAGACCATGCACCTCTGTCTTCTTCAGTTACAAAGCCAGGGTTCCTTCTGCAGGTCTGCTGGAACACTCCCAGGACACTCTCTCCCAGCAAGGAGCAGCATCTCTAGCTGGCATTACCTCTACCCCTGTATTTACTACGCTAGTTTCTGCATGTGTTCCTGAGGGCTGGGACCAGGTGGTGTGAGCAGCATGAGTTTATTTCTTATGACCCTGGAGGCTGGAGGTCCACCATTCCAGTGTGGGTGTCTGTTTTCAATGAGGCCCCTCTCCCTGGCTTATAGAGGGAGCCGTCTCCCTCTAATCTCACGGGGTCGTCCCATTGTGTGTGTCTGGATCCTGTTTTCCTATTCTGATAGGGACACCAATGAGGTTGGATTAGGGCCCACCCTTGTGAGCCCATTTTAACCTATCTCTATCTTAAAGACTATATCTAAATACAGTCACGTGCTGAGGTATTTGGAGTAGGACTTCAGCATGTAATTGGCGGAGAGTACAGTTGATCCCAGAATGGTTTTATTGGGGAAAATCATCGGAAATGTTCTGATTGTGAGATACACAGTGAACGATGTTGTGATTTCTCAGTATCTGTGTGTGAACAAACATAGGTGTCACTTAGCCTGATGACATCCGCATGATGCATAGCAAGGGGAGCCACATTCTCCCACGCTATGGTGTGTTTCCTGGGGGTGACCTCTGAATGTAAAAAGCCAGGAAAACTCTAAAAACTAGGGGTAGTGTTGTGGTCGCTAACAGACCTGAAGTGTGAGCGCAATTTGTCCATTCAAACAGGTAACTTCTCCCCATCACAGTGTCCAGTCACAGAGACAGGAGTGAGGCTAGTTGTCTCTACACGGCTCTTGCTCTTATTCACTGCACATTTAATGTTCACTTTGTTTTTAATTTTTTTTTTGGAAAATTTTCAAATACACAGAAAGATGAAAAAAATTTAAACGTATATAAATAATGAATTTTAGGATTTATTTTTTAAAATTTACTTGGGCCCTGTTTTTGTAAAGAAGCAAAGCATACAGAAAAATTGTGTCTCCACCCACACACCACTCTCTTTCCATTTCTTCTACCGAGAAATAGTATCCTGAGATAAAAGTTGTATGGGTCATTGGTGTGCATGTTTTTATAATTCCTTCTTTATATAACCATCCATCCATCGTCTTCTTTTCTGTCTATCATCTATCATTACCCATCTATCTATCTCCATGTATCCACCATCTACCTGCACACAGACTTTATATATTGCATACTTTTGATTTTTAAACAATTGCAATAATATTCATCTGCAAATGAATATTTTAGACATCAATATACTAAGGATTACCTATGGTGATACAAGTATATCTCCTTCATTAATTTTAGATGCTAATTTAATTTCTTTTTGTGACATTTCCAATACTTTTTTAAAACTCCAAACTATTAGTTGGGGTCCAAAATTTACCATGAGAAATAATGTTGAAATAAACATTTTTGCTATACAAATAACACTTGTGCAAATGTGCTGGTGTCTAATTAAGTATCCAATTTTACTTGATATTAACAAATTGCTCCCTCAAAGTAATTTTCCTAACTTATACTTCAACTAGTACTGCAGGAAAGCTTCATTTTTTCTCATATCTGCACAAAATTGTAAATACTAAAGACAATAAAAATAACTTTCAATTTTTTAGTGGCTGCTGTTTTATAGACACATTTCATTTAAGTATTACATTGTTAATAGCATATGCAATTCACATTTTTTCTAGATTATCTTATTTTTATCAAGGAATGTATTTGTGGTTATTCTCACTTGAAATTATGTGTCCACTTTGGAAATAAATAGCTGAATATTGTACATATAGACATCAATTTAATCAAAAGCTAAAAGTAATCTATATTTCGTAGGTGCTCACCCATATCTGAACTTTCTGTTCTTATGTTTCCTTTAGGTTCTTCTGGACAGAGTCCTTTGTTAGTGGTCTTAAGCGGGAACCACACTGAACAGTCCAATTTCACCAGCAAGAGTAATCAGCTGTACCTCCGCTGGTCCACCGACCACGCCACCAGTAAGAAAGGGTTCAAGATCCGCTATGCAGGTGGGTACCCGAGACTAGACGATGTCAAAGTGTGTGCGACACAAGCGATCTTCATTAAGTAAACAAAAGTGAAGACTGCAATAAAAATCTGATTTCTGACTATTAATAACTAACTGCAAGAGAAATGGGGTGATTGATAGACTATTTGCATGAGTGTTCAATCTGAGAGCTGAGTGAGGGGTCAGACACTGCAGGCAGTGTCCTACCTCCTACCTCCTACCTCTACCCCGACTCCCAGCCTTGGTTCACCTGAGTTTCCAAGGAAGGGGCGACTCTTGACTCTAGACTTTGGGATTCTTTTTAGTAACCTGCTGGTGCCTGTTGTACCCCCATTTGCTTGTCTGTAACCTATTCACATGTATCTGCACCCTGCAGCCCCTTACTGCAGCCTGACCTCCTCGCTAAAGAACGGTGGTGTTTTGAACAAGACCTCGGGAGCAGTTGGAAGTAAAGTGCATTACTTTTGCAAGCCGGGCTATCGAATGATCGGCCACAGCAACGCAACCTGCAGGCGGAACCCAGGGGGCACGTACCAGTGGGACACACACATGCCGCTCTGCCAGGGTAAGACACAGGCTTCCCAGCCTGAACTTGATTTCCTGTCTCTTATTCTTGTGTTAATTACACTCCAAAACCAAGGGACTCCATGACAGTGGGAAAGAGGTAAGGAACAGGGCAGGCTGGGTTTATAACGGTGCAAGTTAAGTTTTGCTCTAACCTAACCATGCAAACACTTCTGGTATTACATACTGGGCTTGATTAGCCCCACAGCCTGATTCTGGGTACACTTATTCTAACACATCCTCGTTGTGAAGTTAAAAAAAATGTATCATCCACTTAAGATTCTAAATAATTTATCCTGGCCATTGTATTAGTTAAAATGATCTATTACTGAAAACTCACTTTCTTTACTTTAGTTCAGATGCCCCTCCTTGGAGCTATAAACTTTCTATTTGATTTTCTTCTGGTGATTTTAATCTAGGGCTTGTTAACATTGAATTCAGTATTTTATGCTTTTTTTTAAAAAAATGCTTTTTATTGTGTTCATAGAAACCAAGTTTTCAAATAAAGCATTTTAATTTTAATGGAAGGCATTGATGTAATCAAATTTACATCATTTTGTCTTACAAAGTATATATTCATGATGAACTATATTAGCCTTTGAGAGTTAATGTTGATGTGTGAATGGGACTTCATACTGGTCTCCTAATTCCCCTTTGGCATGAGATCTCACACTTCCTCATATCGCTCTCTGAGACAATAATAGGCACTTATCACACTCATGTGTGTGTCTTTAACTGTAGGAAGGTAACCAAACATTAAGCTTGTATTATTTAGGTTTTACATCCAGAAATTCTACTTTAATGAAAAATAAACATAAAGTTAGTTCTTAAGAAGTTTGCCTTATTAGAAGTAATGATTCTTTTCTTTAAAATAAGGCCACTTTTTCTTTTAGAAGATAGACTTTTTACTAGCTTTGAATGTTTTCTGACTCACTGTGGTGACATGGAAACATTGGGGAAGAAAGCCCACCTCTGTTCAGAGTGAGGCCTGGGAGCTGTGTCCCCTTGGCACTGAGAACAGAAGGCCAGGGTCAAAGTACTGACCCCAACAGCGGCCTAGACTCCAAGAAGGTGCTAGAGAAGGACCCCAGAACCCAGAGGTCCCGCATCACGTCCTCATAGCTCTGTTTGACTGTGGAAGCTGCATCAAACAGAGCCTAAAGGCAATGTGCTCTCAAGACATAGACCAAAAGGACACTGGACGGAGCCCTTCATGGGTGAGAGGGACCCTGCAGGGATGGCACCCAGGCGGGGCTGGTCCATCTTCCTGGTGCATGAAGGACCTCTCAAAGCTGTCAATGAAATAGGACAGGGCTGGCTTTCCCAACGAAGAGGAGAGGTGCCAGGATGTCCAGGACTTAGTGTGCTGACCATCTTGGCCTCTGGCTCCTTCTCCCATCCCACTGCCCAGAGCCACACAGTGCAGAGTTCCATGACTCATTAACAGACATGGTGCCTGGAAAACCAGCCACTGAAGTCCCCCGTTTGGACTGAGGGGTCTGAGTATGTGATCAGTGCCTCTCTCCTTGGGGCGGGGCACAAACTGAGCAATGGCCTCTGGACATGGGGTGCTAGAATCACAGGGAATATTCCAGAAAGAGAACGAGAGTATCATCCTTCATATTTCTTCTTAGTGATCGATGTTCTGAGTGATTTTGCTCTCACGTTATTTGGGTCTTTAAGTATCCTCTTTCCGTGGATAGGTATCCTCTATCCATTTTCTGTATTTTCTGTTAACCTTCTGGTAACCAGAAGTTAACATGATCTTATTGTTTTTCCCGACCTTTAAAACATGGAGAAACCTTAAAAATAATCTAGTTTAACTTAATGTCTGTATTTAAACCGAGGCACCCAAAGCTAAGAGACTTATTAATCATCATAAAAATGTTGGTCTAAAATCCACTCCTTCTGCCTGCCTGTTCAGTGTGAAAGTCCAGTTGTTTCTGGACAAAGGAAATTCTACTTCAAACTAAATTTAGCAGACACCAGTTTGGAAGGGACCAATGTTTTAGATGTTTAATCCCTTTACCGTGGTGGGTGATTGGAGTGAATCTTCTCTGGAATACAGGGGTACCTTGGAAACTATGGAAATGTGTGTTTGTGTGATATAAAGACCTCAGTAAATACAGGGAAAATGGGTTTGGCAAGAAAACAGATGGTGTAACTATTTAGGAGGTCATATCATCAGGCCTTATGGTAGCTTCAAGAGTGGGGAAGAGAGAATTGGGGTGATCTACTCTGGCTGTGAGAGTTGGGAGTCCCAGGTTACCTCTGAAGAGTGGACCATGTGAGAATATCCAGACATAATGCCATCGACTGCTACATGCGGTACCTGGTAGAGACGCAGGCACAGAGAAGACAGAGGGTTTTAAGTTATTAGAAAAGAGGTGGTAGTTTTTTTATACATTTACTCTTATAATATATTTAATGGTGCACTGTAATTGTATATAATAGCTTATAACATATTTCAATACTTCAAACATAATATAAACTAAGATTTCTTTTTATATACTTTTATTGGTACATTATAGTCTCACATCATAATGTAGTTCATAGCGATAGTGTAAATTAGTTTAAGACTCTGGGTCCGTTATTATTTGTTTCTCGTGAGATCTTTGACTTCATAAGTTCTGTAAGGACCAATATCAATAAATGAAGTTGCAATCCTTTAACAAAAAGCACCTGCTGTGTTATTTCAAGCTAGAAGCTCTACCACAAAACAAATATTATCCGAGGCTCTTTGACAGCGGACCGCATCTGTTCAAAGGCAGCTACAAATCCTGTGTTCAGTCATATGGACACTGTGAGAGATAATTGGGAATTTATTTTCTGATACAAATGTAGAAGTATTTTAAGATTTGCACCAAACTCAAAGGTCATCATAGCTATTTTCTCTTCACTTGAAAATGGAGGGGGGAGACTTGAAAACTGAAAAAATATAAATAATAAAAGTAACAAGTATAACTTTGTACCATTGGACATTTAAAATCTGTATTTACTTATTTAATATCTTGATTATGTTGATATTATAATGGTCAACAGCATTTAATTTATTCTTGCAGAAGAATAAATACAATTTACACATTTTTCAACTGCATTAGGACATTAGTAGTTTTTCTCTATAAAAAAATTATCTAGAGGAATAATTTGAAATGTTTTCTGAAATGCAACCATTGCCTTTTAATAAAGGAATAGCTAGAGCATTGAGGTCAGGTCCTTTTATGCCCCAACAACTAATTGAGCAATTACATCGCACGGCTGCACCTTCGGAAGCTGGGCAGACCACCCTGTCCCTTGCAGCCACTTAGCAAAATGTTTCAATTTAAAAATAAATCAAAAGCCGGGCATGGTGGTGCACACTTGTAATCCCAGTACTTGGGGGGCTGAGACAGGAGGTTTGTAGGTTCGAAGCCTCAGCAATTTAGTGAGGCCCTCGGCAACTTGGTGAAACCCTGTTTCCAAATAAGAAATAAAATCGGGCTGGGGTATAACTTGGAGGTAGAATGCCTCTGGGTTCAATTCCCAGTACCAAAAAAATTAAATTAATAAATCTGTGACTTCCTAAGATATGCATTTGAGAATAATCTTGTGTCCTTAAAGATTGTCTAGTGCCAGAATTGCTTTTTTATTCCCCTTCTGTTTTCATTGTAGTTTTGGCAGTAGCCTTGCAGCAGCTAAGATTTTGAGAGACGCTAACTCAGGTTTGGATGGGAGTGTGCATGTGAGGAACCCACTACTGGCCAGGCTTCTCCTACTCACCCTGAATCCATTACCTGCTGTTACGGTTGGAGCGATGCCGCGGGTTCTTGTTCTTAGCTAATTTAGAAAAAGTTAGCCAGAACTACTGTTGCAAGCTTGAACAAAGTTTTTTATTATACAGAGAGAAAACAGGGGACAGAGTAAACAAAGCACCACGCCAGAGGTGACGTAGTGGAGTGCCTTGAAAGTAAGGCACTGAGGCCTTTGAACATACATAATTTTTATAAGAATTATTATCCCTTGTTTCTTATCTCACTTAACCAATAGTCTTCTTTTCCCACCAAAAGCAGGGACAGATCAGCCAAT
>PVJS01002359.1:53799-85373 GCA_004027185.1 Glis glis | reverse complement strand
TGGCCGCGAACCCGCATCCTCCAGTCTCCGCCTCCCAAAGTACTGGGATTACAAGCGTGCGCCACCACGCCCAGCTCTGGCACATGTTATTTAATCTAGTAAAAAGGTTTCTGAAAAAATAGAAGAAATTCAACAGTTTACTCAACTTTAAAATTTAGTTTTGTTTTGAGGTAGATGCTATAAAAGATTCTATATCCAAAAATAAAAATGTATTTTGCTAAGGGAATTTTCCAGGGCAACTCTACCATAAGGATAAGGTCGGGCAATTTATAACTAGTATGTTTCTTTCCAATTGCTACTACAGAATACACATTCAAGGCAGATTCTTCGTTCTCTTATGTGACCCCAGATATTCAGCTAAAACTAAGGTTGAAACCATGCCCGAGCCCTTGCACATTCACACAAAGTTGCTCTTTGGCAGTAAAGGAGCCCTTTAAAAGAGAAAAAGTGAATATAATGGGGGAGAAAGAAACTGAATTATTTATTCGGTCAAGCAATGGACTCACTATTTCTAACTCTAACAATCTATCAGGGAACTCTAAATAGTGGACTCCAAGACTAAGAAAATTTAGAAACTATCACTATTCATCCAACCTGTGATTTTTCCCATATCATACATATTTTATCCAATAATTTGTATCTGTCACTTATAAACTTTATAAATCCAATTGTGTCAATTTTTAATATTGACCCCCAAATCAGCTAATAACTTTTATCACCAGCTATTAAGAACTAACAAACTATCAATTTTTTGTTAGTCTTAATTTAGGAAGCTAATTACAGCCATGCTTGTTTATGAGCTTTATTATTATTATTTGTATCCGACTGATAACCAAGCCTCTTAAGCTGTTCCAAGCACATCCTTCTCCCTGGTAAGAACTGTTCAATTTCTCTCACTGAAGTCCTGGAGTTAGTCCTGGTTCTTAATTAGCAGAGACAGGCTAGGGTCAGATTTCTCCCACAACCGTTAATGATGTTTGGTTGCCTAAATTATTGATAGAGATTAAGTCTCCTCTGAATAAGGACAGAGATAAGGTCCCTGCTTCTTGAAAAGATAAATAATCAGGTCTAATCTGTGCTCAAATTAGCTTTTGCTACATATGTGAGACAATGCAAAATTTCTGCCCCCTTCCTCATGACAAAACAATTTACTTTAAAAATATGAACAGAACGAAGACCTCAGAAGTAAACCCACACATTTACAGTCAACTTATTTTTACAAAGATACCAACAGCACAGAATGAAGAAAGGACAGTGTTCTCTATAAGTGCTACTGGGAAAACTGGCTATCAACATGCAAAAGATAGCAACTTGACCTTCGTCTCACACCATTTACAAAAATCAACTCAAAATGGATTAAAGACTTATAAGACCAAAACTATAAAATTACTAGAAGAACACACAGGGGAAAGGTCCCATGGCGTTGGCTTGGGTAATAATATTTTGGGGTATGACCCCAAAAGTATAGGCAACAAAAGCAAAAATATATGCCGGGCGTGGTGGCACACGCTTGTAATCCCAGTACTTTGGGAGGCGGAGACCGGAGGATCCGGGTTCGCGGCCAACCTCAGTGCGCATGCACGCGCGATTCTCCTTCTCTCTCTCTCTCTCTCTCTCTCTCTCTCTCTCTATCTAGTGAGGCCCTCCGCAACTTCGTGAGACCCGGTTTCAAAAATAAAAGCATAAAAAAATAGGGCCGGGGGCGTAGCACAGAGGTAGAACGCCCCTGCATTCAATATCTGGTACCGCAAAAAATAAATAAATAAATAAATAAAAAGCAAAAATATACAAATGGGATTACCTCAAACTAAAAAGACGTGTAACACAGCAAAGGGAATCATCAAGCGTGAAGAGACAACCTACGGAATGGGAGAAAACATGTGGAAACCGTACATCTTTGGTAAGGGGTTAATATCCAACATACATGAGGAACTCAACTCTACACCAAAAAATAACCCAATCAAGACAGAAACAAAGGGGCTGGGGCACAGCTTGGTGGTAAGAGCACTTGCTGAGCACCATGAGAAGTCCTGGGTTCCATCCCCAGCACCCCAAAAGAAAAAAAAAGCAGCAGCAAAGGAAATTAATAGATATTTCTCAAAAGACATCATGCCCAGAGCCAATAGGTATATGAGAAAATTTCAATATCACTAATCATGAGGGACATGCAAATTAGAACCACCAAGAGCTATGACATCATACCTCTTAGAGTACCTATTATCTAGTCATTTACTATGAAAGATCAGTGTTGGCAAGGATGCAGAGAAAAGGGAACCCCTGTACACTGCTGATGGGAATGTAAATTAGCACAGACATTATGGGAAACACTATGAAGGCACCTCAAATAAGCAAAAATAGAATTACCATACAATCCAGCAATCCCACTATGCGGTATACAGCTAAAGGAACTGAAACAAGTATATTGAAGAGACATCTGCGCTCCCATGTTCACTGCAGCACCATTCACAATATCCAAGATATGGAATCAACCTAAGTTCCATCAATGGATGAATGGGTAAAAAAATATGGAGTATATCACAATGGAATACTATTCTACCTTTAGAAAGAAGGAAATCTTGTCATTGATGACAACATGGATGAACTGGAATGCACTGTATTAAGTGAAGTAAGCCAGGAACAGAAAGAGAAATACTGTGTGATCTCAGTTATATGAGGAATCTAAAACAGTCAAATTCATAGAAGCAGAGGGCAGAATTGGTAGTTACTGAAGCCTGGAGGATGGAGAGGTTGAGAGACACTGATCAAACAACACAAAATTTTAGCTAAACAGGGGGAATAAGTTCAAAACCTCTATTGTATATCATGGTAACTACAGCGCATAACACTGTATTGTGTACTTGAAATTGCTCTAAGAGTAGATGTGAGTGTTCTCACACAGACCAGTAAGGACATGAGGTAATGCATGTGTTGACTGGCTTCATTTAGCCATTCTACACTGCAGTCTTATCACAACAACATGTTGTACACCATCCAAATTTTCAGAGAAACTATGTACAAATAGTTATGTCAGGTATTTTTATAAGAAAACTTTAAAAATGTGTCTAATGATAAGGGGAGATGTTATATCCACCAGAACATTATAACTGAACAATCTGAAATTAAGAAAGTCTTATAGTAATATTGAGGCATTTTCCTACATAAAATGGTATCTGTGATAGGATACAATTTTTTAAAAAATTTACAAATGGACACAAAACAAATATTTTCAGTGAAATAAATCCTTAGATCTTCATTGAGTGAGATTCTATTACATTAAGACGCAGAGATAAGACAGGGCATGGTGATGCACACCTGTAACTTCAAGACTTGGGGAGACTGAGACAGGAGGATCGCAGGTTTGAGGCTAGCCTCAGAAACTTAGTGAGATCCTGTTTCAAAATTTAAAAGCGGGGGATTCATGGTATAGATCAGAGGTAGAAAGCCCCTGGGTATAATTCCCAGTACCAAAAAATAAAATCGACTGACAAAGATAATAATAGAATCTTATTTTAAATAGGCAGCTATATGGGAGACAGAATAATCTACATTCGCTAATATGCTTTATTTTCTTCCTTTTCTTGTTTTCCCTGATGAAAATGGAACTCAGGGCCTCCTACATGTTAGACAAGGGCTCTACCACTGAGCTCCATCTCCAGTACTACTTTTTTATTTTTTAAACTGGTATTGAACAATTCGTTTTCTTCCTTTCTTGCTTTACAGGGAACAAAACCTTGCTTTGACAGTCACTTTAGAGTGGGAATAAAATAAGTCTTCTAAACCCAGAATAAAACTTCTAGGTCCTCATTACTAAAGCTGAATTGCATTTTACTTAGGAGAATTGGAGTATCTTCTAAGTGTTTTGAGAGATTTTTTTTAATCCTCTTGTAAAGCACTACACCTCACTTATCAAAGCTTTACTCCGTCCTCAGTTGTTAGAGGACTTACACTCTACCATTCTGTAAATTCTGTCTTAACCCCAAGGAAAAGGCTGAGTCAGAAGTACAATCTGAGGATACTAAATCACTAAACATATATAATTATACTTTTAAGACAGAAATGGGACTTATGATGTATATGTAAGTTAACAAGATTCACTAAACTCTCTTTACACGATAAAGAACAACCAGATAAAGAGAGAGTGAATAAAGGCTGACTTTTTTCTAACAAGATTTTTTTTTCTATTTTAGTTGATATTTCATTGTTCTCAGATAAGAACCTTGGAATGCTTTATTTACTTCAAAAGGAAAAAAAGACACATGAGTTCCATTTATATATTTATTTTTTGCTAAAAGAAACATCATTACTCCAAAAGCCACCTAACAATATAAATGGTTAAGGGAAACTGCTAAAACATCTCCAAAAGGTACTGTTTCATTTAAATTTGTAAGTATTAAATCCACCCTTATTTTGCACCTAAGATTTTCATATATTAACTCTCATGCCGGGCGTGGTGGCGCACGCTTGTAATCCCAGTACTTTGGGAGGCGGAGACCAGAGGATCCAGGTTCACGGCCAGCCTCAGCTCTCTCTCTCTCTCTCCCTGTCTCTCTTTCTCTCTCTCTCTCTCTCTCCTTAGTGAGGCCCTCCGCAATTTCGTGAGACCCGGTTTCAAAATAAAGCATAAAAAATAGGGCCAGGGGCATAGCGCAGAGGTAAAACGCCCCTGCGTTCAATCCCCGGTACCGCAAAAATAAATAAATAAATAACTCTCATATTCTTTTTCTGTTAAGTCTCTGACAGTAGAATTAAGTCAGGGTTGAAATACCCAAGTTAGCAAGAAATTTCCCATAATTGTGTTTGTGCAAGGCACTGAATAGAACTTTCCTTCTGAAATAAAGTAAATGAGATCAAGTGAGCATACGGTAGAGTTAACTGGTAGCGCTTTTAGCATCTGGTCCCTATAACCTTCATTTTAATGATGGTTGTTTACACTTCTAACCAACCAAACCCGATATGGAGCTTGTAGCTTCTGCTTCAAACTAGCTCACTGATCTCAACCAAATCATGCAACTTTCTGAGGTACCTGGTTCTTTCTATGAAATGAATCAGACCAAATGATGTCTGAGGTCCTTTTCCACTTTATATTTTATTTTCCCTCAGTCTTTTTCAAACCATTTTCGGAGATAGCAAGTTAGAGTAAAAGGAAATATTTTTGTGCCTTTTCCCGTTAGTCTACACAGAGAAGTTTTCTAGGCTTCCCTAGCATTTTCAATGCCCACCATGGAATCTAGAGAACCTGGCTTCCCTTTTAACAAGATGATCACTATAGACGAACCAGGCTGTCTTTGCTCCCAGCCTCCTTCCTTTTCGACTCCTGGCTGCTAAAGTTCACTGGGCAGGGTCCCTCGGTGTCCTTGTTAGAGAAGAGGAGCCTCATCAGCCATAACGGACTGTCTCCCATGACAGGTGTCAGAGTTTGGTGTGGTTGGTCTTTAAGCCATTAGCAACATGGAGGCTTTGGAGAATTAGCTTTGTGCAATTGGACAACACTCAACACTCAAGATCTAGATTCACCACGCTAGCTAAAAAAAATGTGGCAAATTTAGAGAATCTAACTTTAGGTTACCAGTCTACCTTCCTGTCATCAGACAATTCTGAAAGGTGAAATTAATGTTTGGACTTCAAATAGCTTTCACAGCATTTACTATCTTATATAAAATGAGCCCCTCAAATGTTTCATTTCTTAACATGTATATTTTAATCTTTAGCTAAATGGAGCTACTAATAAATGGAGTGATTTAAGAGCCCAGTAAATGAAAAGGCTAGTCAACAAAAATGTTGAATATATAATTGGCTTAATGAAATGCTTGTGAATTGTATATTCAATAATGCTAATTGAGACTGACCACCTCCCCATCTTCCTTCCTCCTCCCCCAAATTATTAAACCAAAACAAATTCTTCTGGTAGAAAACTTCCAGTCAAATCTTATCATCTGGACAAACGCCTAAATGTTTTGACTTTGTGTGTTTTTTCACATTCAAAAGATGGACATTTCATCTATGTAATACTTTTGATTATTTCTAATTTCAAACTAATGCTTCTTTATTAAAATAAATCTATTAAAAGCAAATAAGCTTTAATCACTAATGATTCAGCAAGACAAGAAAAAATGAATTAGTTCAGTTCGAAATCATTCCACGACTCCAACTTAATACATTCAAAATAACCCTGCACAAGTCAAAATGTCCAAGTTAGGAAGAAATTTCCCACAACTCACATCTAAAGGGAGGGCAGGTAAAGTCTTTTGACCCAAGGCATTGAAGAGCTTTTCTTCTAAAACAAAGTGTATGAGGTACAGTGAACAAACTGTAAAGGCAACTAGCTCCTTGTCATATGGTCTATAACCTTCTTATATTTTAACAATTAATGACTGTGTAAAGCTCCTAACCAATTATAGCCAGTAAAGACATAATAGTTTCTGCTACAGAAAGTCAAATGCACCTAAGAATATTCCTAATTTTCAAACAGATCACCAGAACCTAAATCATTAGAAAGTTTAAAAGAATATTCAAAACATTTTAAGTCTTTTCTCATTACTATAAATTTAAGACACTAAGTGAAAATTTCTTGCATATTTAAGTATTTTATACTTGAGTTGATGAATTAATCAAAATTTCCAGATTTACAAAAATTCACAGAAAAATATACAGATATTTTAATATATACTATATATACATATGAACACATGAAAAACTTTTACTATTAACTATTATGAAATAATCTAATCTAGTTTATTGATAAAGGGAAATTGGAACGATTCCACATTATAGTACCCATGGCTATATATTTATTTACTTACTATAACTTCTCAATTAATGTTCCTGTTTATTACATGACAGGTATTTGGAGCAAATGAGAAGCACCATTACCAACCAGCAACCTGTCTAGTCTGCTTTTCATTTCTGCAAGATCAGCAGCATTCAGGAAGGCCACTGAGGAAGTATGGAGAAGGCAAGTCCACTTACACTTGGCTTACACTTTCTCCTAAGAAATAATTCTCAGCCCGTTCCCCAACAAACCTCTACATGATAGAAAAAGATAGACACAGGGATTACACCAAGTTGACCCCAAGCTTTGTTCTCCTCCTCAAGACACATTCAGTAAAGAAAAAAACTCTCAAACACACATCTGATTTGACAGGCATTTAGGTTTTCAAAGAAAGTGGTGAAATGAAATCATACTTGGGCACTCAGGGTTCTGTGTGAAAGGTCATTTAGCAGTATTTCAACTGCTGCCCACGAAGACTTCAAGTGGGCAGAACAGGACTGGGCATACGGCTCAGGGGCAGCCACATGCCTCGCATGAGCAAAGCCTGGGCTTGATACCCAGCACTACTACACCAGTGAAATCGGCAGAGCACAGAACACCACAGAATCAGGACATCTGCTCTAAAAGGCACCTCTGCAAACCAGCTCCCCAACCTTTCATTATACAAAATTTTACAACACATTTGACTAAACTTAAATTTCCTAAGAGCTATTTATCAAGTGATCAGAAATCATGGGAAAGACCTACACATACAGAAATAAAAGGATAGGCATTTCCATACCCCGTTCAAATAAAAAATTCTATAAATCAAAGGCTGTGCTAATGTATATGATAAATAATAAAAATCTTAGGTTTAACACAATCCTATGACAAATTACTGGATTTTCATATTTTTCTGAAGGGAAATATTCAGAATTCAAATTATAATGCTATCAAAATATATGAAAAGAATTAAACCCTTTTAAAGTATATGAAATATCAGATTAATCTTTACAAAGTAAAACAATTGCTTAAGGTTACTGAATCACTCTGAAAATAATAGACTTAAAATGTTTAGTACTAAAATGAATTTTACTTTTTCTTGTACAACAATATACCACGGAAAGCTAGCTCTCAAGAACTTCTTGAAACAAAAGCATTCAGAGACATGGGGGAGGGGACAGGCAAAGGGTCAGCAAGGGAACGAGGAACAATCAGCTATGGCTGGGCAGTGGCTGAAGACTCAGAAGAGCAAGTGTGCTTTCTTTTCAGTTCTTAGGAGGGTACCCGATAGCTACCAAACAAAAAGGGAAGAGACACGCTGTCACCAGCAAAAATTCTGCTCTAGCACCACATAAAAAGGTGAGATTGCTTTATTTGTAGGTAAAGGATAAAATATTTAGAATCCAGTATCTAAAGTATGGCTAGTTTATCAAGTAAAATTTAATTTTTGTATTAATGTTCTAAATACTTTTAAAGCTTTCCAATAAGCGTATTCATGGGTAGGGGGAATAAATAATAGTCCACAAACCCAGTTTATTCCTATCTGTTCAGCAAACCAGATCTAACCTCAACCTTTGTTTAAAAAGCTAGAATTCAGAGAAAGAAAGTGAAATTTGCCTGTTCCTCTCTCCACTGCTGTTTATATGCCTCCTTATTTACTGAGGATAGTATCATAATCTTCCTCTCTACCTAAACTCCTATGACAGCCTTAGGAGTTTTCAACATCTACACAGATGTTAGAGCTTCCATAATAACCATCCTCTACTCCACTCCTTTGTCATCACCCAAAACAATCCCACCTCAAAAACTCATAGACGCCAACATTTTACTTTTCTCCTCTTCTACATCTCTCACACTTTCATTTCCTCTACACTTCACAGAGATCTCCAGTTCCAGAATCCCTCGGTTTTCTACCATCTCCCGCGTCCTATGACTGGCTCACTTTCTACCCTACTGGCTAAATGGCTGTGTTGGTTACTTAGCCTCTCCTTGCCCAGTTTCCAAGCATTTGTAAAATGGGAATAATACATACTTCATTTATTCAACAAGTATGTGAGCCCATTCTATGTGTCAGGCACTGGGAACACAACAGACAATAAAACACCCCTCCCCCGTTCTCATAGAATGTATATTCTAGAATCTTCTATAACAACTATAGTGGTTGTAAGGATTGAATGAGCTCATGTATGTAAATAATAATGTGCAGTAGCCAGGAGCGGTGGTACCTGCCCATAATCCTACTTGGGAGGCTGAGACAGGAGGATCGCAGGTTCTAGGCCAGTGCATAGTAACTTAGTGAGACCCTGTTTTAAAATAAAAAATAAAAAAGAGCTGGGGTGTATCTCAGTGGCAAGATGCTCCTAGGTTCAATCCCCAAAGAAGGAAAATAATGAGAAGAATGCACAGGACAGAATATGTAACATTTGGCACAGCTGATCATCTAAACTGGTCTAACTCCTTAGTTTCCCTAAACTGACAATTTATACTGTACCAGCCTGATAAATCCTCAACCTAAAATTAATGCAACATTCTGATCTCCCTTATCAAAGGCATCTAAGGAAATCACAACTATATAGGTAGGTTCCATGAAAAACTGTGCCTTCCAGTCGGCTGGACGTCACTGTGACCCACTAATTGTCTCACTTGTTGGCGCCTCTCTCCTTTGGGGGCTTCTTTTTCCAACTTGACCCTGAAACATTAATGCCCCCTAAGAGCCTGTCTTCTGCCTTCCTTTTTTTTCTCTTCAAAATATACATGCTCCTGCATGGTTCCATAGTTTACATCACCTCTTACAAACCCATGACTTCTTAAACCTGAATTGCCAGCCCAGGACTCCTATGTATATCCCACAGCATCACATTCAAAAGACAACCACCTTGTCAGACCTCTCCCACTGGAAATCTATCATCTCAAACTCAAAATAAGATTCCCTTATGTTCTCCTAAATGATTTTTATTTGTGTGTTTTCTCTTTAGTGCCATCGCCATCCCTGCAGTCACCCTAGCCAGAAACTTTGGAGTTAACCTTGTATACTTCTCCCTCAATGGTCATTTCAAAGCATCAAGTCATGCAGAGTATTTCCCAACAGAAAGTACATAAGATCTTCTCCATTTCTACAACACAGACCTACCATAAGCCCTTATCAATCCTTACCAAGCCAACTATGTCCCAAATGGACTCCCTGCCTCAAATCTCCTCCCTTCAAATGTATCCTCCACAACAGACAGCAGAGTAATCGATTCCATCTAAACACAATCAAATTAGGTTCATGCTTAAAACTCATCAGTGGCTTCCTAGAGCACAGACAAAGACGAAATTCAAATTCCTAAACATGGCATAAAAACCCTCCACGATTTGGTGCCATCTCTCTCCAGACTCCTCTCTCATCAGCCTGTGTCTCTTACTTTATACTGCTACCAACACAGATCTGTTTGCGTTTCCATGGCCACATGCCTTTGCTCCTAACCTCCTCTGTGCCATCCCTCTGTCCCCGTTTCCCTGTCCTTGTCACTTCAGTTCTCAGACACATACACACACTCCCCTCTCCTCTCCCCCCCTTTCTCTCTCTCCCTCTCAAAATCCATCCTTCCTTCTTCCCCCATTGAGTTCAGATGTTATCTCTTGGAATGAGCTTTCTTTGGCCATTCTTTCCATTTCCCAATATTACAGTGACTGCACTATATTAAAAGTATGTTTTTGTGATTCTACCCCTCTGACTGTGCGCAACTTAAGTGCAGAATCACAACTTAATTCAACATTGTACTCCTAGCAATTAGTGTGGTGCCTGGAACAAGTAGGCAACCGACAGATGTTTGTTAGATTTGTTATACTGTCTAATCTCATAGTAAGAAGAGCAAGTCAATAGGAAGTCATCAAGTACCAAACTGTAAAGTTATTTAAAACTGAAAATGAGAAGGTACGAGATTTATTTTTCCTTTCTGAATGCTAAGTGCTATTACTGAAATGTTATCAATGAGTCCAAAAGATTAGCTGACACTCTCTTCAACAAAACCCAGGCTTCTGAATTGCTCTAGTTTATCCTCTAAATGGTTTCAGGTCTGCACTAAAAGAATAAATTAATAATCTGTAAAATGTATCCCTGAGTGTTTTGACATCTGAAAGATATCCTGAGCCACAAGCAGGATGGGCTTGGCAGGAAAAAGGTGTAACAACACAGAGACTTGAAGTCATAGACTAAACCACGTAATCATCCCAAATGATCCATTTAACCCGATTTCTAAACAGGAAAAAACTAATGTATCCATTGTCTTTACAATAACACACATAAATGATGGCGTATCCTAGCAATTTTGCATCAATTTTAAAGTGAGATTCTGAAAAACATTTCATGAAAGCTATACTTCCAAATCTGCCAGAGCTATAGTTTGCTCTCCTGTGTTGTGTTAATCTAAAAGTAAGATAAAAACATTCTATACTGTATGATCTACTCAGCCTGGTACACTGAAGTGGACGAAAACAAACGCCAGATGTGGATGGTACAATTTCCCAGAGTTCTTTGTGAACAGCCCAAATTATCTCACTTGATGGTCACAAATACAAACTGCTGAACATTTTATATGGATTCTTAAAAAATATATGTCTTTACTCAGCTACAAGAGTTTTCCTTCTTATTTAAAAGTAAATAACTGCACTATGTTACATATGTGTTTAATTTTACCAAAGAAAAATAGGACAGTCAAGTAAATAAGAAATCCCGTCTCTGAAAAATTTCTAAAGTGAACTTAGGCCATATCCACTGTTTCTGCTCTAAAGAAAACATCATTAATAGACATTAATAGTTAGTTTTGCCTGACGAAACCATGTGTCACTGTAAGTTAAACTATTTGAAGTAGCTTACAAAAAGTAGCACAAAGAAAAGATGACATATATCAGAAATACATGGCTATAGAGATCATCTCTCAAGTAAGAAACTCTTTACAACATGAAGGCTCCACGTGGAGTGCGACTCTGAAAGGGTAAACTACCGCTTTAAGGATTTGTCATTCTGCTCGTTAACCCTGGCGCCTCACTTTAGAATACTGCGACTAGAGTCTTCACAAATCACTTAAAATTGCCCAATTTTCTCTACTCACAGTCTAACTCTACTATAACAATTTCCCAAAAGTATCATGTCAACATCTCTGAATCAAACATCACTCTCTCCCAAATTTACACATGCTACTGTTAAACTTTCTTGCTTTAAGTTACAACTCCATCAGCCCATCTTTGGAAGAAGAAAGGTCACTATCAACATCTGAGTGTCACAGTCAGATCGGCAATTAGACTAACAGTTACTTTTGTGGATCTACCTTTCTTTCTTTTTTTTTTCTTTGCGGTACCAGGAATTGAACCCAAGGGCATTCTACCTCTGGGCTACACCCCCAGCCCTATTTTTTATTCTTTATTTTGAAACAGGGTCTCACTAAGTTGCGGAGGGCCTCACTAAGTAGCTGAGGCTGGCCGTGAACCCGGATCCTCCTGTCTCAGCCTCCCAGGTACTGGGATTACAAGCATGCACCACCACGCCTGGCTACCTTTCTCATCTCATAAACACATGGATATAATTTCATTCAAAAGTAAATTTAAGCAATGCCCGACAGTATATAATTTATCAATAGTACTTTCTACACTCTCAGACAAAAGAAAGGGAATTAACTATTTCATTACAGTTTGACAATATCCTGGTACACTTCAAAAATAAAACCTATTTATTAAATAATATAAAAAACAATGGCACGCTCCCTTTAGAGATCTTGTTTCTTTTTGTTGTACTGTACACTGAACCCAATGGCATTCTACCTCCAAGCTACAATCCCAGCCCTTTTTAATTTTTTTTCTTTTCTTTTTTTCACTCTGTAAACTTTATTCTTTGGTAATATCTAAGTGGATAACAGAAATAAAAATAGAATTATATTTATTTTTAATTTTAAAATACTGTACTGTATTAGTTACACAAATATTTAGTTATTTTGACTTTGGAACTTCAGGGTCTCTCTAAATTGCAGAGTATCTCACCAAGTTGCTAAGGCTGTCCTTGCACCTGCAATCCTTGCACCTTCAATAAAAAAAAATATATATATATATATTTTTTTTTTGCGGTACTGGGGATTGAACCCAGGGGCATTCTACCTCCAAGCTACACCCCAAGCCCTATTTTTTATTCTTTATTTGGAAACAGGGTCTCACTAAATTTCAGAGGGCCTCACAAGTAGCTGAGGCTGGCCACAAACCTGCGATCCTCCTGTGTCAGCCTCCCGAGTACTGGGATTACAAGTGTGCGCCACCATGCCCGGCTCATACATATATATTTTATAGCTCCATGGTTAAATGCACAGACTGTAAAGCCAGATTACCTAGGTTTCAAAACAGGGTTCACTTACTACCTATGCAACCTTAGACAACAACTTTTCTGTCTCAGTATCCTGACTTAAACAAGGATAACAATATCTTGTAATGACTATTAAATGAATTAATATTTTAAAGTGCTTACAATAATGCCTGACAATAAATGCTACTGCTTGCTTGATAAAACATAATAAAATAAGATTCTGGAACAAAATATTATGTCCAAAAAATGCAGCCATAATAGTAAGAATAAAAGATATATTACATATTTTAAGTTAGAAAAGGTATAATAAAGGTAATACTTTTTCAAATTTCCTAAAAGGTGATCAATAAACAGAAATACATATAAAGTTAGAAACCATGTAAATTTAGTGGTTAGAACATGCCTGTAATCACAGTACTTGGGAGGCTGAGACAGAAAGATAACAACAGGTTTGAGGCCAGCCTCAGCAACTTAGTGAGATGCTGTGTCAAAATAAAAAATAAAAAGGGCTGGGAGTGTAGCTCAGAGGTACAATGCCCCTGGGGTTCAATCCCCAGTACAAAAACAAAAGGAAAATATAAATGAATTAAAATTCCTTTACTCCTTAAAATAAATGCTTACTGGAGAATCTTACAACCAAGGGTAGAAATTATTGTACCGTATTATATACAAAGATAGTATTAACTAAAGATATCCAAAATAAGTTGATTACATTTGAGAACTCACAAAGACTAAATGTGCAAACATGGGACCACATAGCAAATGCTGCGCTCTACCCAAAATGATTCACTTTCGCTTTTCCAGTCACTATTTTTAATTAAATGTTGAGTATTGATATCTGTCAACTGTTATCAGTAATGATTCCTATCAAACATTAAATGCTGGGCGTGGTGGCGCACGCTTGTAATCCCAGTACTTGGGAGGCTGAGACAGGAGGATTGCAGGTTCGCGGCCAGCCTCCGCTACTTAGTGGGGCCCTCCGCAACTTAGTGAGACCCTGTTTTAAAATAAGAAGTAAAATAGGGCTGGGGGTGTAGCTCAGAGGTAGAATGCCCTTGGGTTCAATCCCCAGCACCCAAGAAAAGTTGTACATTTCTATAAACTGCATTAAGGCATAAAGAATAGGTATTTGAGTATTACCCATGCAGCTTTTTAAAAGAAAAAATTACCCTAATCTCTAATATCTACTCTGTGTTCAAACTTACTCATCCCTAAATTTTATCATTCCCTTTAGAGTTATACCACACACATTTGTATCCTTAAACAATGTTACTAAAATTTGCATATTATTGAGTTTTACATAAATGAAATCATGCTGTATATTCTTTGATTTGTACTGTTGCGACATTATACTCCTGAAATGATTCAAGTTGTTGTACTTAGGTAAAATCTATTTGTTGTCAGTAGTGTATAGCATCCAATGAATAAATGTACCCCAATTTGTTTATCCTGTTGATACCTGAGCTATTTTGTTGTTTTATTATAAAGAGTACTGTATAAACTACATATATCAACTGGTGTGTCTATATACAGGTTTCTCTAAGACCTATACTTAGGAATACTATATTACAGTGAATGTGCATCTTTAGCTTTCTTTAATAATGACAAATTATTTCCCAAAGTGGATGTGCCAATTTATATTTAAACATCACCACTGCCTACATGTTATAGTGTTCTGTATCCATACCGACAGTAATAACATTTGGTTTTTAATTTTTGAGAATCTAGGGGATGTGAAATGTTTCCTCACTAAGGTTTTAATTTGAATTTCTCTTATTACTCACGAGGCTGAATATCTTACACAGGCTGAGTATACCATATCCAAAAAGCTTGAGCCAGAAACGTATCATTTTGGATTCTAGAATATTGACATATATATATAATAAGGTATCTTGGAGATGGAACCCAGGTGTACACACGAAATTAATTTGCTTCACATACACCTTATATACATAGCCTGAAGGTAATTTTACACAATGCTTTTAGTGTGCCTGTGTACTGACTGCAACCCATCCATCATGTAAGGGCAGGTGCAGAATTTTCTACTTGTGGGTCATGCTGGCACCCAAAAAGTCTTAGATTTTGGAGCATTTCAGATTTCAGACTTTCAGATTAGGAATACTCAACATGTAATATGCTTACTGCTCAGATGAGTTTATTCTTGTATGATGGGCCTATTCAAGTTCTTTGTCCAGCTTTCTGCTAGATTTTTTTAAGTGCTAATATTTATAGTTGCCACTATACTTTACAGTGTTAGTGAAAAAATCTTAATTTTTATGTAATCATATTTGCCAATTTTTTGTTCTTTTTATCTTGGTTACTCAAAAAATCATAGGGATATTCTACTTTATTATCCTTAGAAAGGGTTCTAGTTTTACCTTATCTATACCTTTACCTTACCTATAAATTTAGTTCTATAATCTAGATGAACTGATTTCTCTAAATAATGTGAGAATTTTTCCACTTAACCAAGAACACCAATTATTGAAAGGATCACCCAAAGAACACCAATTTTTGAAAAGATCACCTGTTTTCATTGATTAGTAATTCAGTGCCATCACAGATTGTGTTTCCTTAGCTCTTCCCTATTTTAGAATCAGCTTGTCAAATTCTACAAAGCTGCTGATATTTTTATCAGATGATACAGAACCCATGGATGGGAGGACTGGTATCATCACAATATTCAAGTTTTCTTCCATGAACATGGTACATTATGCCCTTAAGTAGATCTTTCTTTAGGTCCTCCAATAATGTTTGATAATTTCTTCATAAATAATACCATATGTTGTTTATTAGACTGATTCATATAATTTTATACTATTGTGATGATATAATAAAAGCTTCTATTTTTTTGCGGAACTGGGGATTGAACACAGGAGCATTCTACCCCCGAGCTACACCCCCAGCCCCATTTTTTATCTTTTATTTTTAAACCGGGTCTCACGAAGTTGCGGAGGGCCTAAGTAGCTGAGGCTGGCCGCGAACCCGGATCCTCCGGTCTCAGCCTCCCAAGTATTGGGATTACAAGCGTGCGCCACCACGCCCGGCAAATAAAAGCTTTTTAATTGCATATTCCAGTAAGGAGTTTGAAAATGTAATGGACTTTGGTATAACAATTTTTGCATCCCAACTTAAACTTTGAGTAATCCTAATAATTCATCTGTGGATTTTTCTGGGCTACATAACCATATAATCTAAAATAATGGTGGTTTTATTTTTCCTTCGAATGCTTATATCCTTTCTTTAAACTTACTGCACTAAGCTCTATCTATCTATTGAGAGTCCCACACAATTCTTTTCCTTTAAACTGTGACGTGGTAAATTGTGTTAATTGGTGTTCTAATATACAACCAAGTTTGAGATTCTAGGATCAACCCAACTTGGTTATGATATGTTACTTCCCTATACATTGCTGGATTAAGTATGATAATATTTATGAAGTTTGTTTCTATGTTTGGGTTAAGGATTGTTCTGCATTATTCTTATTTCTCATACTCTCATTTAGCTTTGTAAAATGAATTGGGAACCGTTGTTTCTTTTTCCAAACTATGGGATAATTTCTATAAGACTGGAATTGTCCCTTGGATGTTTTGTAGAACTTGCCAGTCTTAAGTCTATTCAATTTTTATTACTTCTTGAGCCAACATAAACTGTATTTTTCTAGGAATTTGTCCATTTGATCTAAGCTTTCCATTATATTAGCATAGACCATTATATTAATGATCAATAAAGTTGATAGTTCCTTGAACATTTGTAGTAACATCTTTTTTTATTCCAGATACTGCTTTGTGACTTCTCTTTCCCTTTGACAAATATTGCCGGCAGTTTGTCAATTTTGTTGGTTTTCTCAAATAATCTATTAGAGGTAGAACGCCCCTGTGTTCAATCCCTGGTACCGCAAAACAAAAAATTATACAGCATTTTGTAACCACTCAGTTTCACTATTGTCACACATAACACAAAAGGCAAATTAACCACATTAAGAAGGAACAATAAAGTGAAAATGAATTATAGTAAAATGGGGTTAATTAATGAGGTTAAGTTTTTTATTTGAAAACATATAGTATATAATATATAAAACACAAAATCCCCTTAGCATGTAAATTAGATTACATGCAAAATATTTAGTAAACTTATGCAGCATAAATGAGGCACTAATTTTATATAAGAACTATTAAACATAAGAGGTTGAAATATGATAAAGTGTATTTCCTTAACACATGCTTCTTTAACATCTTCAGAAAGATACTAATTTAATCTACCTTGTTTCATACAACATAACTTCCAAAAGGAGCTTGGATTTTTTATTTGATAAGAGAATTTGGCCTGAATTACAATTTTTTGAATAAGAAACATTCAGGTAAATAAGGTTTTATTTTATTTGGGACTGGAATGTTTACAGATATCTAGATATTTTAATTTCAGTCAATAAAATAGCCAGGTCACTTATTAGCCTCATTTATCATAAGCAATCAGTACTGGACCATTCCAGTGTAGACAATGGCAAGTCCATCTAATTGTATTTTATTAAGTATACATGGTACATAGAGAATGATATCAAAGTGCAATAATAGATTCACAACATAGAGCTCAATGTAGAAACATTAGTAAATGCCAGAAATAATCCAGAAACTAGTAATAACAAATGCAGGCTATTTTACATCTCTGAAGAATCATAATCAGTAGCAGTAAAACTACCTTATTCCATAAAATTGCAAATCCACAACATATTTGTTTGGATTATGATTTACTGATTTGGAAAGAAGGGGAAAAAAAGAAAATATGCAATTTCCATGAAAGTGCAGAGCACAGAAACACACATTCAACTCGGGGTCTAGATTTCAGCCAGCATGTCCACCCTGAGGTCGCCTATGCTCCTAGTCAGTCTTGTGCCAATCATGAAGACGGTAGAAGCAGCGGTGGTGACAGTGATGGTGGTGGCAGCACCACCTCAAGGCAATTACTGTCAGGAGCTATTAGCATTCTTAGAACAGATACACAAAAACTCAAGAAAGCAGTATGAATCTGCTTTTACTACTGTTTCCATGTTCAGTAAAGCAAAAATATTCTTAATTTTTTAATCATATTAACAGTTAATTTATAAAGAAATGTACAATGATGAATTATACAAATAAAATGATGTCACTCTCTGCTTCAAGACTTTTGGCAATTCCCCATCATGTCAAAGATAAAACCCACACTCAGTGTAATGTAAAGCTCATTTCTTCATTTGCTTCTGCCTAATTCTCAAGTCTCATCCCCAGCTACTGGACCACTCACCCTGCATAGCTCAGCTGAATGCGACTTGAGCGCCCACACTGCACGTTGCATGCCTTTGCAGATACGGCTACCCTGTATGCAATATTACTTTCCACATCTTAACCCACACACATCCTTGAAGACTCAGTTTAAGCATCATCCCCACTATACGTACAGGATAAAGTACCACATAAGTTATCAAACTATTTTCCAAAAGTTTGTTTTCCTATTTTTGTTCCTTCCTACACTGCAAGCTCCCTAGGGAAAGGCACTGTATTTGTCATCTTTTTGCCTACTACACAGTAATCCATCATATTCATGACACAGATGAACAAACTTAGGCCCAGATAAACTGAGTTATTTTCCCAATTTCATAGACCAACTCATGGCAGATTTAATATTAGAATCTAAGGCTTCTACCTCCAAGTCCAATGCTCTTTCTATAAACACACCTACAGATACCAGATCAAAAGAAGTATGCATTAATATGTAGATAAGCAGAGCTAAGAGGAATATAAAAACAGCTTTAAACAAAATAATGGATTTTCAAGGGATAAGAAAAGATGATAAGAAATAGAAAAGCCAAGAATAAGAATTACATGTTAATTAGCCCACTGACATCTACATCTTTTAGAAAATGAAAAAGGTTTACTTGGGAGGCGGAGACCAGAGGATCCTGGTTCGCAGCTAGCCTCAGCTACGTAGTGAGGCCCTCCGCAACTTCGCAAGACCCGGTTTCAAAGTAAAGGATAAAAAATAGGGCCGGGGGTGTAGCTCAGAGGTAGAACGCCCCTGGGTTCAATCCCCGGTACCGCAAAAAAAAAAAAGAAAGAAAAAGGCACATAATGGCAAATAAATGTATTTGTAATTATCTTATCAAAGTTCAAAGTAAACTAAATTTTTTTCTTTAGCCATAACAAAGTGAGAGATAAAATATGTAACTAAAAATCAGAAAGATCAAGTATTTATGCCAAAGATAAAACTATGTCCCTTAATGAATTCAAGATAAATAGTAGGTTTAAACACACTCACCACGTAAAGATAGAATCTCTGGGATGTGAGAAGGTATAGTCCTGCGATCATTAAAGCCATGCAGGACCTGAGAGCACAAAGGTAGCGTCCACACTCTGCTTACCCATGGCCGCTCACCTTGGGCATCTTTCTCGAAAATGGAATCCTTACTAAAGTATGCATCAAGGGCACAAAAAACCTCGAAACCACTCATGAGGCACAATGCAAATTCTCTTATTTAAAAATGTTTAAAACCAGAGAAGAGGATTTGTGTTCCTCTATAAGCTGGAGTCTGGGTTCTTAGGCAGACCATGAAAAAAACATTCTAAAAAATTCAAATACAAATTCTCATACTGCATTTTGGTAAGTTAAGATTAAGTTTTTGTCTCTTACAAATTACTGATGTCTGACTCAGGCAGGTTTGTAGATGATGATCAAAAGAGAATGATGGACAAAAGCTAACCTGAAATGGATAACATTCCTAAATGTTAAAGCTATAAATATCTTAACATGGGACAAATCTTCACCTCGAGCAGGCAAAGACTTCACAGAATACAAGCAGCATCAAGTTTAAAAGAATAAAATTATAAAATTTAAAACTTTTGCACTTCAAAAATACTGTTAAGAAAATCAAAAGACATGCCACAGATAGGGAGACAGTATTTTAAATACCTAGATCCAAACAGAGAACTTGAGTACAGAATATATAAAGAACTCTTACAACTCAACAATAAAAAGATAAGCAACCCAATTAAAAATGGACAAAAGTTTTGAATATTTCACCAACAAAAATAAATAACCCATCATTACACCAAAAGATATTCAAACATCGTTAGTCATCAATGAAAACCAAAAATGATACTCCCAAAAACCTGCTAGATGGCTAAAATTAAAAACATACACAAGTGTTTGCAAGGATGTGGAGCAACTAGAACTCTCAAACACTGCTCATGGAAAGTAAAAATGTTACAAGCATTTTACATTTGGGCGGTTTCTTACCAAATTAACCATACATTTACTTTATGACCCAGAAATTCTAATCCTAAATATTTACCCAAGAAATGTGCCAGCATATATTCACATAAAATTCGTGTGTGACCGTTCATAGCTTTATTAATCAGAGAAAAAATCAGAAACAAGTGAAATTAACATGGCCATTGTAAGTGGATGGCTATACAATGGAATACTACTCAGCAGTACAAAAGGAATGAATTTATCATACTATGAATCTCAAGAACATTCAGCTACAGAAAGAAGAGTATATATAGGATGATTCCAGTTCTAGAAACAATAAATCTAATCTTTATTGACCAAAAGCAGATACATCATTGGTTGCTTAGCCAGAGATGGGGACAATTAGCTGAGATCAGGAACAAGGAATCTTCTGGGGATGATGGAAATGTTCTATATGTTGATTGTGCTTGTGGTTATACAAGTACATCATATGTCAAAACTCATAAAATGTACATGCACAACAGTGTATCTTCTTATACGAAATTATACCTCAATAAAGTTTATTAAAACACACACCGGCACAGCTTTCACTTTTGTCTTAGGATTGCCTTGATCTGTACCATAGAAACACAGTAAGACTACCATCTTCTCAAAATATTCTAAGCCAAATGGATGTCTGAAAAGCTGTGGACTCCGTTCTGCTTGGGATATTCAAATATTATTAGGTGTGTGGGAGGGGCACTGGGGATTGAACCCAAGAATATTCTACCTCTGAGCTACAACCCCAGTCCTGTTCTTTTGTATTTGGAAACAAGGTCCTGCTAGGTTGATGGGAGTCTCACTACAGCCTCTCAAGTACTGGGATTACAAGCATGCATCACCATGCCCAGCCTAGGCTATTCAAATATAAAGCACACCATTTAGCTTCCTTGGGCTTGCGTTCTTTTATTTATGCAATAGAATAAGAACGGAACAGTATCCTTGAAGTCCAACTCAATATTATACATAAAGGAGACAGAGTGAGTGAAGTCTCTCTCAGTATAATGCTCCTTAAAAAATGAGTTCAAGGCCGCCTTCCTAAGCCGGTCTTTCAAGGCAAGTCTTCCTAAAAGATCTATCACAAACTGTTTTAGGATGAAGCTTCAGTGTTTACTTCAGTAAACATTAGTCTACTGATGATTTAACAAACAACCCTAAGGCCAGCACAACTGAGCAAAGTTAAAAGTCAAAGCTATAGAGAAAAATAAACACATCTTCTAGCAACATTTTTGAGACAGCAAGTACCTTAGAGTAATTATTAATTATTGGACAGAAAATTGTCAATTGATGCAAGATGTACTTAAAACAAATTTGATAAAATTTTATTAATTAATTTATTTATTGGTACTAGGGATTGAACCCAGTGGCATTTAGCCTCTGAACTACACCCCCAGCTCTCTTATAGAATTTTTTATTTTGAAACAGAGTCTTGCTAAGTTGCTGAGGGTCTCACTAAGTTGCTGAGGCTGGCCTTGAACCTGTGATCCTCCTGTCTCAGCCTCCCAAGTACGGGGATTCCAGGCATGCATCATCACACCAGGCTATAAGTAAAATTTTACATGAACAATTACTGAATGCTTAATGTGCACTACACACGACGCTTCCTATGCCTCAAAGGCATAAACTTTCCCAATTCTGAGATTATCATGCCCATTTTACATAAGGGAAATAAATGCAATGGCCAAGGTGAGACAATTAGTAAAACACAGGATCAACCACATTCTATCTACTATGTTTGTTCCCCTTAGGAAAGCAACACTATCTTCAAAACGTGAACTCCAGATACACAAAAGAACTAAATATGAAAGGTAAAACTATGAAACTAATAGAAGAAATTCTAGGAAAGTATTTTTGTAATCAATGGATTAGGAAGGACTTCTTAGTACCCATAAAGTCAAAATTTCGACGGATTCAAATACATTCAATTTAGTAATTTCTGAACCATAGTCAAAGTCAACAAATGATTGACACATTGGAAACTATTACACAAGAACTCTGGGAATTCAACGAGAAGTAGAAACACACCCACAAAGACAAGCAAAGGTATGAACAGGCCAGGCATGGAAAGGGGAAACCAAAGGCTAGCAAGCAGATGAAGAAATGACCAACCTCCTGGTACACAAAGAAACACAAAGCAGCCACCAGATTCTACTTAACTGCCACAGTAGCAAAACGTAGGATGATGTCCAGTACCAAAGGCTGGCAAGAATGTGAAATAACAGGAATTCTCATACACTGTAGGTGAGGGTAAAAAGTGGCACTGCCACTTTAGAAACTAGCCAGAAGAACTTACCTGGCAATGCCATGCCTGGATCTGTCCCCCAGACACTGCCACAGTCCTCAGCCCAGGGCTGGAGTCAACCTGGGCGTCCATCACTGAGGAGGCAGTCTATGCTACTGTACGTGCACTGCTGCGGTTTGAGGCAAGGAACGAGATGTACATTCAGCAACATGAACAGGTCTCAAGGCCAGGTAAAGGTAAAACACACCGCAAAGCAGCAGTTACGGAAACACAAACCACACGCATACAACAACATTCTACAATAGCTAAGTAACCAGGAACACGTATAAAACACACTAGACATAGGATAGGAAAGACAGAATAAATGGGAATGGAGGTTGGGAATGCTGACAATACAATCCAAATGACAGTATTCTACTAAATAAAACTAAATCAACTCTGCGCCTGGAGTGCTTTAAGTGATTCAGTTACATCAACTACTACATTTGGTAGATTTATGCACGTATATTAGAAATTCCTTTATCTGAGATGATTGAACATTCCCCCAAGACATTTTGGGTTCAACTATGATAAATTTGAAAATCAATGGCACCTAGTTCTTGCTTGTTACCATCACAGATAAATATGCTCAACTGGCCTAATAAAAGGAACACGAACCAGGAGTCTGAAAAGCGGTGACCTCGTCCAAGCTAACTAGTACCGCAAATGTGGCGAAATCACGCAGCTCTTGGAATGCGCAGAGTGGCTTTGGGTGATTCTCCCAAATCCATCCAGCTCCAAAATTATTTCACTTTATTTTCTTAATTAATAATACTTACACAGAATTATTTTCTCACACTCCAACTCCCTTCCCTGGTGCCACCCCCAAAAGGAAAACAAAACAAAACAAACAACAACAAAAAAGCCCAAGAGTATCAAAAGACACTCGGGAAAGTGGCATCGCAGCAGGAGTGAGCAGAAACGCTGCACAGACGCAGTGGTTTCCACAGCCTTCCCAAGCACCCACGAGCAAGGGTAACCTGAACCCAGGTGCACACTCTGCAGTTCTCCAGGGCTTTACTTACTACATGCTAGTCCCCACCTTGCTGTACTGCCAAGCAGTACACCTTCTCAAAGCACACGTTCAAGTTTCCTCTGGAGTTTCTACTTATAAGCCCTAATATCCACATCAGTTTAAGATAAGACATGATTTTGGACAAGATAACCTTTCAAATTAATCAGCAAACAAGTCACACTCTAGCATTATCTACTTCACAACAAAAAACTCAAGCATTGTTAGAATTGTGGATTAAAGACTTCGAGAATAGGGAAATCGTGAGAGCTGGGGATACAGCTCAGGGGTTGAGCCTTTGCCTAACGTGTGTGAAGCTGTGTTCTATACCCAGCACTGAGAGAGAAGAAGGAGGGAAATCAGAACAGATTATGGGTTAGTGACCATGAACAATAGTTGAGATATCTAAAGAATAATGGGGTCCCATTTTGTTTTATTTTACTGTGGTACTGGGGATTGAACCAGGACATTCTACCTCTGAGCTACACACCTCCAGCCCTATTCTATTGTATTTTGAAACAGGGTCTCAGTAAGTTGCAGAGGGTATCACTAAATTGCTGATGCTGGCCGTGAACCTGTGATCCTCCTGACTCAGCCTCCCAAATACTGGTATTACAAGCATGTGCCACCAGGCCTGGCTATGGGGTCCATTTTATAAAAATAAAATAGCAATCAGAACATTTAAAATATCTACAAATTTGAAGTTAGGATTTTTTATTGATTTTTGTGTGTGTGTGTGTGTGTGTGTGTGGTGTCGGGAATTGAACCCAGAGGTATTCTACCTCCAAGCTCCATCCCCAGACCAATTTTATTTATTTGGAAACAGGGTCTCAGTAGATTGCTGAGAGCCTCACTAAATTGCTGAGGCTGTCAAACCTGTGATCCTCCAATCTCAGCCTCCCAAGTATTAGGGTTACAAGCATGCGCCACCATGCCCGGGTATGAATTAGGATTTTTTAAAAAAGAAAAACAGGACTTTCAATACAGAATACAACAATAAACATGAGAAACTACATAATTTGTAGACTTATACTCCATTCAAATTTAACTTTAAATAATGGATGGGGGAGGGGAAAGGAAGAGGAATTAAGAGATCACAAAACATCTGTTACCAATAATTCCAGCACAGATGTAGTTACTGCAAAAGAGATGAAGGTTTTCCCAGACAAGGTCTTCTCTAAACAGCCATAGTTTATACCTCTAACTCCACGTATCGAATCTCAATAAATACATAATGTTAATTATGAGCAGAAATGTATGCAATAGTCCTTCCTTTTCCACAGTTTCACCTTCCACAGTTTCTGTTACTTGCAGTCAACCGTGGTCCAAAAATATTAAATAAAAATTCCAGAAATAATTAATTCATGTTTTAAATAATTTTACAATTGTTCTATCTTACTACTAGTTGCTATTAATTTCTTACTGTGCTTGATTCATAAGTTAAATTCTGTTACTGTTATATATGTGTACAAAAAATAGTACCTTATATATAGGGTCCAGTATTATCCAAAATTTAGGGCCCTGGCGGCACATCTTGAATCCCTGTGAATAGGAGGGGATTACTGGACAGTCATGGATCACATAACGATGTTTGGTCAATGGCAAACCACCTATCCAAAAGTGAACCCAAGATTGTATGGCTTAGTGATGTCATAGGCATCTTACTCTGTACAAGTGCACTCTATGTATCTACACGATGACAAAATGCCTAGCCCACTTTCCCCAGGATGTATTCCCATACAGGATTATATGTGAACAGGTAAGTATAATCTCTGTGTATAGAGAAACATGTACTAAATAACAGGAAGCAGTTTGAAAAAAATAAACGAGGGAAAATAACTTCTTATTCATTAAGAGTAAGAACTTAATGAAGTTTCATATTTATAATACAAGTGTACACTAGAACTTGGTTTTGTTTTTGTTCTTCCAATTTATCTACATCCATATGATTTAACAAAATTACTAAAATTCTAAATATTAAATTTTTTCTCTGAAGACAAACTTAAAGGCAAATTTTACTTACTAAAGAGCATTTTGTTACTTAAGTAATATATTGCTGTATTTCCACGCAACCCAGTTTCAGGTTAAAAAATAGCATAATCCACCTACATGAAATTTAAAATCCAGACATACTCACTCTATAAGGGAAATTTTGATGTGGTACAACTGATGTCCTAGGAATGCTTCCTTCAGGAATACCATACGCAACACTAGCTCATCCAAAGGAAAGATCATTGCCTTTGGCAACGCCTAAAAATCAGTTTCAATTATTTTAAGATACGTATCTTTAATTTATCACCATTTTATAAAAATTCAAGTGCATCCTCAAAAACTGCTGCAGTAGCAACAATATATTTACTTTGCTTTATGTTAACTAGATGACCCCTTTGTGTACAATAACACAGTTCATATACACATTTTTAACTAGGGTTACAACAAAACTTTTTCTACTACATATATATCAATCTATACAACTTTTAGCTTATTTCGTGGCTATTCACCCAGTAATATGTACAACATTTACCCCTTTAAAGGTTTTTTTAACCCATTTTATCATACGTTGTAACCAAGCACTTTTCTAGTTTAAAATTTTTTGAAGTTTCTCTCAGCAATGCACTTTTAACTTATATCTCTATTAGAAATGACCATATATTTCCCCATAAAATAGTCATGCTGCAAAGTTTAAGAAAACTTTTTCAATCTTAAATACTACTTCTCCAGTTTCAAATCCTCTAACATCTCATAGCACTTTTAATGCACATCTTCCAACATCTGCATGATTTTTCTCCTGCCCTACTGCAATTCAACATAGGTAGTTAAGACTAGCCAACGAGATAATTCCACATGGTATTGCATCTGTGTTCACATCTGGCTCTAATCACATGCTTAGAAATGACATTCAGGGGAAGGCAAGAGGGGGAGATAAAAACACAAATATGAGAAATAATTAGGCTGTTATTTAAAAAATATCATCCCAAATTTAATAGAAGGTTCTCACCACATGCTTCCAAGCCACTAAAATTGCAAACATAGGAAGGTATGGAATTTCAAAAATACTGGAGACTTGGAAAAGGAGCAGAACAACAAAGTATTAAGCAAATATTTCCCATGCTTTTATATCAGGGTCATCTTAAGTGATTGATGCTTTCAATTTAAAAGATACTTTTAAGTTATGCTCTATGCTACAATTACATACATCATGACTTTGTAGTAAAGTTCCTGAACTCATAAAAAAATAAGTGGACCACACTTATTTAACTACTGGGCTCTCAGAATACCAAATTAAAGAAATACCTGTCAGGAAATGAAAAACTGTATTTACACAAGCATGCGCGCGCACACACACACACACACACACACACACACACTCCATGAGAAGTTCACACAGGCTTACCTGACAATTCAGGTCACTCTTACTTAACTCAAGACAAACATCATGACTGCTGCATTAGGGTTCTGACATTAGTACATTTATAGGAGCACCGTTAAAATAATTAGGGAAATAAATAGTTGTAACATTCAACCTAATCAAAGGATTAAAGCTTATAGTTATATTAACATAGTTGTATAGATACAAAACAAAAAGACATAACCAAATACACTAAGTTCCATGTGATTATATGTAAGTTATAATTTCAATTTACATAGTTTGCTGAAAAGTAGTGATTCTTTGAGTAGAAGGATGCGACAATTCATCAACTATGGAGACTTTTTCACTGCATTTGGAAGCCACAAAGCAAACTTGCATACCTGAATTTACAATTGGTAATTTTATACACTACTCCATTCCTAACTCAGGAGACAGGGTGGAGAAGGCCACCAGTAGGAAAGGGACTTGAAGGGAAAGAAAAAATAAAATCTAAATCACTAGCAAGCCGGGCATGATGTTCCATGCCTATTATCCCAGTACTTGGTAGGCTGAGACAGGAGCCTCACAGGTTGGAGGCCAGCCTCAGCAACTTAGTGAGATCCTATTTCAAAATAAATTAAAAAAAAATAGGGCTGGAGGTGTAGCTCTGAGGTAGAATGCCCCGGGTTCCATCCCCAGTACCACCAAAAAATAAATACAAAAATCACTAACATCTGAGTAACTGCTGGTTAACACCCACTTTAGTAGCGACCCGCCATCCATGTACAGTCTAAGTTATGGAAAAATTATTCACAGTATCATCAATCAATTAATTGCAATTTTCCTCATCATACTTATCTGCTTACATCTCTTAACACCTAAAATATATGTTTTTAGGAATTCTACGAATAAAAAGAAGAGATTAAAAAGCAGAGTAAATACACAAAAATAAATACAGGCAATCATTACATTTTCTTCTCCAAGCCTAAACAAAACAACTCTTTTTTAAAAAGGGAATAATACAAATGTTTTAAAACAAGACTGAATATCAATCTCAAGATTTTAAAATCTCAAATTTATAGTTCTTGAAGCTAAAACATTCCTACTTCTTTCTAGTTTCAGTAAACTAGGGAATGCTATGCCTAATTTACCCATGCTAGTTTTAAGTAACAATAAGACTCAGAATTATACAGAAGATCCCAGTCAGCGCAGAGGAAGGTAGACAGGCTTGTATGACTACATCCACAGTCACTTTTGTTAGCATCCTCTACTGGTGGTTTCCAAAGACAGCAAGAAGAAATGGGGCTAATGACACAAATCCATCTACCTGCGATTCGTCTAAGGTGAATTAATCAGCATGTGGCCAATAGTAGCTAGAGTGCATTACACACACACACACACACACACACACACACACACACAAAGAAAACCACATCATAGAGTAGAATGTGGAAAATAAATGAGAAGGCAGATTTTTAAAATACAACAAAGCATTCAATTATAAACGGCAAAAATCAATTTATACAATTCTCATGTCACTCCTTTATAGATGACTAACATCATTACCATAGAGTTACCACACAAGGTAGAGGCTTTGGTCAAATCTTGCTCGATTGGTTTACCTCTGTCAAGTTACATTACTTGATATTCCCATTAATATCATACACTGACGATAACAGTCCAGAAAGGAAATTAAAATGTTTTACTGAAGCCTTAGCAGTAAAATCTGCATACCTTAATTTCAATAAAAATATCACTTACACATAAATAACAACATAAGCTATCTCTGACCATCCCCCACTGTATACACCACTATTTTTTCATTAAAAAGATGTTAACATATTTCCAGGCAATTCTCTCCAAAAACACATCTGCAACTTAAATATGACTGCGTTGCTAAGGAATATTAACCAGCGCCTATGCTGAGGTTCCAACAAAATGGCATATAACTTCATTTTTAATTTGCAAAATATGAGGCTAAATGAAATAGCATGGCTGTAATGATCAGCAATGGATGGGATGCATTTGAGAACAAAAAGAAATACGAGGACAGAGCCAAAAGTGGTGAAAATGGAAGATACCTGTGGTAGTGCAGTGCTATCTGAAACACCTTTTGTTTTCTGGGAGTACGACATACCGCAGACGAGACGTTTCGTGCTAAACAGCCCCAAATCTGTTTTTCTAATATTAAACACAAAGGAAAAACACTGACAGCGAGCGTGGTAAATAAATCCCTCCCTTGAGAAGGAAAGCAGCAGACAGGAGGGGGCTGACATGCATGCAGGAGAAAACTAAACACCATCTTTTTTCTACCTGCACAAGTTGCCATTTGCTGCAGCGATCAAGAATCTCTTTTTCCTGTAGATTTCAAGTACCTTTCAGGATGGCTTTTTTCCCCTTAAGTCATCTGTTGATATGCCTTACGAGAGTAA
Source organism: Glis glis (assembly GCA_004027185.1). NCBI lineage: Eukaryota > Metazoa > Chordata > Mammalia > Rodentia > Gliridae > Glis > Glis glis. The sequence continues at coordinate 55,957 of PVJS01002359.1, read as the reverse complement.
TATTCATATCACAGGATCTCGGGGAGAAAAATCCATTCTCTCCTGTTCAGGTAAACATGTTTACAGCAGCTGCACAGACGCTGGGTGGTTCAGGCTCACATGTCACACACATGTCGTCAGCAACAAGAAAAGCCCCTTTCTCTGGCGATCAACATTTTAAATAAGGTAAAAAGCGAACAGCCCTTTCCGAACCAACTTACCTTTCATAAAGCCACATCAGCAACCGGCAGCAACAGCTCAATATAGCACACACGCTATTTGACGCTAAAACAGGAAATTAAAATTGCAATCGCCTGTGCGCCGCTGCTTGCCATAACGAGTCCTGTCTCCACAATGAGGATACCAAATACACCTTTCGACCGTAACTAACGGACCCGTTAAAACGCAGGCACGGCTTTGAAAAACCAACAGCATTCATGCAAGCGGTGCTTTGAACGTCGGCTCGGATAGATTAAAAATATGTTTACGACTGGAAGGAAACATCTTGCAACAGCCTAAAATCTTCGTATCTGCTTCTAGACAGGAAATCCCACACAAAATCTAAAATTGCCAGGAAAGGTTACAAAACCTGGCGTTTCGCATCCCGGAGGGGAGGGAGAAAGGGAGCCGGGGCGGGGGTGGGGCGGGGGAGCCCCGAGAGTTTTTCAGTGAAACGCGGATTTCCTCGTTTGCTGGCCGCCGCAGCCCTCCCCTCGGGGGCGCATGGGCTCCCCCACTCTTGCACATCGCCGTGGAAATAACGCAGGAGCCCGCGGGCGCCCGGGTCCGAGATGCACGCACAACGCCTTATATAGACTGGGCCGCGGCGGGCGCAGGGCCGCGCCGCCGCCTCCACGAACAGGTACCCGGCGGGCGGGCGGGCGGGCGGGCGGGGGCTGGCCGCTGGCCGCAGCGACGGTCCAGACAATAACAGCGCCGCCGACAGCGCGCCGCCCGCCACGGGAGGGACGGGGACGCGGGGAGGGAGGCCCTGCCGCCCCCGGCGCGGCGGGGATGCCACCAACTTACGCGTCTCTGCAAACCGCAAGTGGCGCCCTCGCCGCCGCGCACCGCGATCGGGGCTCCCTCCCGGGCAACTCCCCCGCGGGGCGCAGGCTGCGCGTGTCCCCGGCCCGCAGCGCAGACCCCCAGCCCCGCGGCCCCGGCGTCCGTCGGTCCGCCCCCTCCCCCACCCTCCCACCCGCGACCGAGCGCCGCCCCGCTCCACGCCCGCGCGTCCGGCCAGGTAACAACTTCCCCAAAACCCGAGAGCCCGCGAGGGGCGCGCACACGGCCCATCCCGGCGCGCGGCGCGGATGGCGGGCGGGGACCTGTCGGCGGCGCTCCGGGTCCCCGAGGCCAGGTACCAACTCCACGGCACGCCCGAGCTCGCCGCCATCCGCGGGGCTCCCTCCCGGCGCCCGCAAGTAGGTGCCGCTCCCCGCCCGGTGCCCGGTGCCCAGGCCGCGGCCCCGGTCCGCCCGGGTGGCCATGGGCGCGTGGGGACCCGCGGCTCCGCGCCCCGCCGCCCGCGATCCCCGAGCGCGCCCCGCACAACTTTGCCGCCGCCGCCGCCGCCGGCCGAGCGGGGTCCCTGGCCGCGCTCGGGGCCGCCGCCCACGCGCGCACGGACGACACCAGCGGCCCGTCCCGCCGCCCGCCGGCCCGCGAGGCGCGGAGCCGCCGCCCGCGCAAGTTTGCTCCGGGCCGGCCGGGGCGCGGCGGGCGGGCGCCAAGAGTGGGAAAAGTGCGGCAAGAAGCAACAGCCGCGCCACCCGCGACGGGACGGCGGCGCCGCGACGGCCCCCTCCGCGCCCGGGATGCGGCGGCGGCTAACGGTCCCGGCGGCGGCGCGGGCCGCTAGGCGGAGGCCAGGTGAGCGACATAACGGTCCCGGCGGCGCGGCGCGGCGCGGCGGAGCACTACTTTCTACTTTCCCACTCCACTTTGCCGCCCCGCCCGGCCGCCCCCGGCCCGCCGCGCCCCGGCCCCGCGCCCCGGCCGCCCCGGCCCCGCGCCCCGGCCCCGCGCCCCCCGGCCGCCGCCGCCACTCACCGTTATTGCGCCGCGGGTTCGCCTGTTTTCTGCGCTTACACCTGGGGCCATCCGCCATGATCCTCTCGCTTGTGTCTAAATGCTCGAGTCACCTCCTCCCCCTCCTCCCTCCCTCCCTCCCTCC
>PVJS01002359.1:0-53699 GCA_004027185.1 Glis glis | reverse complement strand
AAGTTGTCCCCAGGTGTGGCGGGGCGGGGACCGCGGGGACGTGCACCGGGCGGCCGAGGCAGAGGTGGCGTGGAGGCTGGGGGCGGGCTCCCTGCACTGGCCACACCCGCCGCGCCCGGCCGGGAGAGGGTCGCGCGTCGGGGCTCGCTCGGGCGGGGATGCGTCGGGGACCCGGGGCGACTGATCCGGGGCCGCGGCCGCACCTGACCCGCCCGCACACGCGCGCCCGGTCCCCACACACACGCGCGCAGCGATCGGGATGGGAGTGAGTTCAGTTAGGTTGAACTTCGGCTGGACGGGTGGGAGGCGACAAGTTCCGCTTGCAGCACCGGGGACTGACGACGCCCGGCGCCGCTCTCAGTTCCCCGTCCGCGCCCGCCCGCCCGGCGCTCACCTGCCGTCACCTGCCTGCACTGCGCGGACCGCTAGGTCGACGCGTCGCCACCCCGAGTCGAGGTCCGCCCCGGGCGGGATTGGCCTTGGTGTGAGCGGCCCTGGCTGTGTGCAGACCTCAGGGCCAGGGCCTGAGGCCGACAGATGTGCACCCCGAGGCCGGTACAAGGCTGGTTTCCATCTCCAGTCCCTGACTTGCTACAAGTTTGGGGATTTCTGAAAGACCATCTAGATAAACACAAATACTGAGAAAGTCGTCCTCGGTATATAGTGGGATGTGGATTTAGCTTTACCTTCCAGCTCTCCGCCCCTTTCATATTGTCTGGGAACAGCTTTATGGAATAAATGAGCTGAGCTGTATTTCAAATACTGTAGCCATAAATTAACAATGTAAGAGCTGCTCATAGAGATTGTGCAAAGTGAAACATGACATATGGGAGTATTAAATAATACAGTAAATCACATTGCACAGTGCCGGCACCTAGTAGGTGCTCAAGTTTATGCCTATAACTTGTGTCATACCTATGGTATGATTTTTATTACATTAAATTATCTTTCAACCCCCCCCAGGATTTTAGAAGATTCATTAAAAATCTCTTCAAATCTTTCAACTGCAATAACTTTGCAGCTAAAGTCTGGTGCTTTAAAATCAGAATGGTTAATCCTGATTATAATAATGCAAAAATTCTCTCCTTCATTTGCTTTGACATTTTGAGAAGAAAATGAGTTGTTTATCAGCGCATGAAATGAAACTGTAAATATTTTTGGTACACATTATGTCTATAGTCTTCCTCAATGCCAACACTAGAGTCATTATTCTCAGTGACCATTTTAAGTAAGGCAGTCCTCATTTCCCTCAGTGTATGTTGACTGAAACGTATGCATGTCAGAATGCTTGGCCCAATTATAATTTTCTTCTCCCCTTTTAAGGGCTGTATAATACTCTTCAGTTGCTTTCTGAATCAGGTCACAGACTATCTTTTGCTGGAAATTCCCCACCCCCTAAGTTTTTTACAGCTACCCTAATTTCCAGCCAGAAAGAGGAAAAAAATTCTAACTCTAGCACACATTTTACCTACCCTTAAACTTGGGAAGTATTACACATACCATTTTTTCTTCCTGACCTATATAAATCCTTACCAGGTTTCCTTCGATGTTCATCCTCAACTTAAAAATTATAGAGACAAACTGAATAGAAGTGATTTTTTTCCTTGCTTTAGCCATTACTGATTTAGTTAACTTGGGTCAGACATCTTTCTGTGTGGTCAGGTAACTTCTTTTTTTTTTTTTTTTTTTTTTTTTTTTTTTTTTTTTTTTTTTTTTTTTGCTTGTTCATTTCTGTACCCTCAGCACCTAGCAGAGTGCCTAGCCACATAATGTCAGCTTAATAAATATTTCTCAAGTATATTATTATTGTTGAACTTTTCTGAACTTGTCCTTGGCACTAAGTGAAGATTGTGTATCTGCTTTCTTCACACTAGTTCTTAGGAACAGTTGATGTAGGTGAGATTTACTGTCATTTATATCCAGTCTAATTGCTCTTAATTTTAATTCCCCATAATCATTTTCCCTGAATGATTTAACTCAGCTCAGTCCTGTGGAGGCCAAATCTTCTAATACAATATTTCAATTATGCAAAAGCCTCTGATAACTATGTATATTACAGATACTCAGTTGATCTGCCTTATTTGTGTAATGTTCTTGAAAATGTTGAAATCTAGACTGAAAATCAATTTATAAAAGAAACAAATTCATTGAGATTTAAATTAAATCAATCAGGGTAGGGGTCCTGATGTGATGTGATTGTAGTGCCATCGTACATATATACTATGTTCAGTATGTCAGTGAAATGTTAACTCTGCTTCTGTTGAGTACTGCAATTATATATGCTGAAGGAGAAGTATTCTAAAAATGATTTCTATACTCGTTTCCAAATTTGCTGGGAAACTGCAAATGGGTAGGATAGTTTTAGTATTGAGCTTTTTTTTTTTTTTTTTTTTTTTTGCGGTACCGGGGATGGAATCCAGGGGCGTTCTACCTCCGTGCTACACCCCCGGCCCTATTTTTTATACTTTATTTTGAAACTGGGTCTCACGAAGTTGCCGAGGACCTCACTAAGTAGAGAGAGAAAGAGGGACAGAGAGACAGGGAGACAGGGAGGGAGAGAGAGAGAGAGAGAGAGAGAGAGAGAGTGAGAGAGTGAGTGCTAGCGCTGAGGCTGGCCGCGAACCCGGATTCTCCGGTCTCCGCCTCCCAAAGTACTGGGATTACAAGCGTGCGCCACCACGCCCGGCTTGAGCTTTTCCTATATGTTTTTCATAAATTCTTTGCACCTATTATTTGCTTTTCATATAAAACTCATGTATAAGATAGGATATCCAGCTATACTACTCCTGGGTATCTTTCCAAAGGGACTGAAATCAGAATATTGTAGTAATACATGCATATCTGTGTTTATAGCAGCCGTATTCACAATAGCCAAATTATGGAACCAACCTAGGTGCCCATCAACAAATGAATGGATTGCAGAATTATGGAATATCCACACAATGGAATTCTACTCAGCAATAAAGAACAAAATAATGTCATTTGCAGGTAAATGGATGGACCTGGAGAACATGATGTTAAGTGAGATTAGCCAGTCACAGAAAGTGAAGGGTCATGTGTTTCCTCTCTTATAAGGCAGCTAGGGAGTAGTCAGGATACCAGAGGGACTCCAGATAATGGAGGAGAAACCTCAGTGGCACCAGAGAGGGTCTAGGGGAAGGAGGTGAGGGGAAAGGCAGGATCAATGAAGGAATCACTTCCATCGACGTACATAGTAAGAATACCAGTGTCAACCTCAACACCCTTTAAGGGGAAGGGGGGAGGAGGAGGGAGCGAGGGAAAGCCCCCCAAGCACTGTGTGCATGTATTTCACCATCACTATGACCTACATTATGATGTGAGACTACAATGCACCAATAAAAGTATAAAAAAATCTTAAAAATAAAAATGCAAATCACACAGCAAAAAAAGATAGGATAATATTCAACATAAGATTATTTTTAAGTTTTAATTGTAGATATTTCATGGTGTTCCACACCTCACTTCCTGATCACATGTGAGAAGTGCAATTTATGATTCTCTAATATTCCATGAGCCGGGCATGGTGGTGCATGCTTGTAATCCCAGTACTTGGGAGGCTGAGACAGGAAGATCACAGGTTCGAGGAGAGCCTCAGCAAGTAGTGAGGCTCCTATCAACCTAGCGAGACCCTGTTTCCAAATAAGAAATAAAAAAATCAGACTGGGGTTGTAGCTCCAAGGTAGAATGCCTCTGGGTTCAATCCCCAGTACCACAAAAATAATAATAATAATATTCCTCAAAATTAAGTTGGTTAATTTTTGGAAGAATAGCATGTTGGTGCTACTCCTCCATTCATTGCCAGGTTTTAATCTTAGAGCGTTTAAGGAAAAAGAATATGTTTGATGCATGTTATTCCCCGAAGTACAAAATATGGAGGTCCTCCTCAATCCAAGGCTCAACTGAGACTCTGGATTTGTGGTTCACAGTGGGACCAAGAGCAACAGTCATTTCACTGCTGCAGCTTCACCACATTCCACGGAGTCAGGGAGGAAACGTGACTGTAGGGTGATGCAGAGCCAGCAGTTGTCCTCGGGACCACGCCAGCCTTTCCAATAAAGCCTCCCAGGAGGCGCTGGAAGGGACAGATGTTTTCCCCATACCTCTGTGTGCCTTTATTACATACTGGACATACAGGATTCCACAAGGAATAAGGGTTCTATTTTTAATACAAGTCAATGAAACATTAACAGGTGGGGCTTCTTATGTGGGGAGCAAGGTTTTAGGAACATGTCTAATAGAGATCTTTGCAGGATGTCAGTGAACACCCAAAAAAGTAAAACTATACCCTTTCCATAAAAAGACAGTAGTTAAAGTGGATGGTGAAATGGGTTGCTTTCAAACCCTGCCTCCATAGAAGATAGTTCCTATTGTATATCAATATCGTACTTGTGAATATGAACAACTTTTTTATACTTAGGATTGTAGATAGGTAAGGGAGAGCAGCATGAATATTCTGGATTGGAGAAGGCTTTAAGTATTTACCATGGTATTGGGGGTCTGATATCTGGTTTCTGCTGCTGGGTTTCGTTTTTGTTTTTTGCTTTTTTTTCTTTTGATTTCATGTATTTCTTTTCTCTGGCGTCTTGACTTCTCTCAGCAGCTGACTGGTTCTGTTACGGGGTTCGACTGTTTCTTTGACCTGCAGTCCTGGCTCTGTACTCCGCAGTTGCAGGGTATGTGTTTAAGATATCTGCAGTCAGGAGCAGGTTTTAGATGCCCTCCCCCCACTATGTTAAGCTCACTTGACAAAGCTGGGGATAAGACATGCCCTGTGCTCAGTTATATCCATGACTTCAGGATCCTCGTCAGACATCCCTGTTCTTGCACCGTGTGCCTCGATTTCTCTGTTCACTCTCTTTATCCTACTTATGCAACTAGACCAGACCTTCCCCACTGGTTGACTTTGTGATCATTCTCTATCTCTTCTTGAGCAGGGTCTGTCCCGGCTGTTTGGATCAGTCCCCTTTCTCTTTTAGGTTAAGATTGTTCAAATTGTTGCAGCTTTGTACAATGCTGTGCTTTTTCCTGTGATGCTTGTTATTCTCTATCTCACAAAACCCACTCTGCCTTTCCACGCGCTGAGCTGACTTCATGGCCCACAGCACCAGGCGCCTTTGCCCTCTGGTTTCTGTTTTGGTTTCAGCCAGTGTGGGAGGCACTGGCAAGTGACCAGAGGAGGGAGAGAGAGTTCAAGGTATTTATTCCACGCTCCTGCCTGGCTGTGGCTGTAGTTTCATCCTACTGAGGCCCATGGCTCCTGTGGCGCCTCATGGCTGTAGGCCTTGCCGAGTTCCAGAAACTTCTTCCCTTTGTGCTTTCAGGACTATGGATGGCAATGGTTGGATGCTTTATCATTCCTTCCTTTAAAACCTGCCCACACCTTAGTAAATAGTCATTTTATTAAACTCTCTTCAATCTGCCTTTGCATGTGTCATTTGCTTCCTCCCAGGGCCCTAGTAGGACCCAAATAGAAATTAAAATGGTTTTAACCCTACTATCAGTCAAGAGTTCTGTTCCCACTACTTACAACATTAAAGCTTGAATGTGAGTAAATGCCTCATGTCATTCACTGAGCAGGTGTATACTCATGATCTGATGTGTGTGCATGCAGAATCTGGCAAATATTATTACCTAGTAATCATTCAGTACTGTTTGTGGAATGAAAGCTCCATCCTAACTGATGTAAAATCTAGATGAGACTCTAGATGTTCTCAAAACAGCGAGAGAAAAACAAACACAGCACTGGAGAATCAAGGTAGAGAAAGCTAGCTGTCCCCAATATGCTGCCTACTCTTCTTAATGATAGAACCGCACACAGTCCCCTGAATAATGGCTCTACTCTACTTCCCTCCCTGCCTGTACCTAGGTGCACTGGTTCTGGCCAGTGAGACATAGTGGAAGTGGGAGATGATTTGTCATTCTTTCCTTTCTTCCTGCTGGTTGAAGTCAGACCTGCTGGCTCAGGCTCCTTAAGGAAGGTGGAGCAACAAGATGGAAGGAGCCAGTCCCTGACCACGGATACCACAGCCAGCTCTGGACTTCGGCCTCCACCCACTTTTTGGAGGAAAAATTAACATAGCTTCTGTAAGCCACGGTTATCCTAGGTTTCCTGACATATCTAGTCAAAGTTAATCCTGTTCAGTGTGGGTATGTGTATTAGCTTCCTATTGCTGCTATAAAAAATTACCACAAATTTAATGGATTAAAACAAATGTATTATAATTCTAGAAGTCAGAAGTACAAAATGAGTCTCAGGAGGCTAAAATCAAGGTTTTGGCAGGAGTGGCTCCTTCAGAAGACCCCGGGGGGATCTGTTTCTTTTCTTGCTCCAGCTTCTAGAGGCGGCTCACATTCCTTGGCTCATGGCCTCTTCCTCCAGCTTCCAAGCCAGCAGCATCTGGCGGAGTCATTCTCGGGTGGCCAGCCCACTGGGTTCCTGTCTGTCTCCCTCTTCCAGATATAAAGGCCATTGCGATTCGATTGAGGCCACCCACACAATCAGGATGTCACCCCTCTTCAAGGTCAGCTGATAGCAAGCTCAGTGCCATCTGCAAACTGAATTCCCTTTCGTCATATGACCCCGCATGCTCACATGTTGGGGTGATTTGGACCTGGACATTTGGGGGGCTGCTATCCTGCCTACCACAGTAGGCAAGTTTTGAGTTTTTTGTTTGAGAAGTATGTTTTATAGCCAGGTGTGGTGGCACATGCCTGTAATCCCAGCACTTGGGAGTCTGAGACAAGAGGATTACAGGTTCAAGGACACCCTCAGCAACTTAGCAAATCCCTGTTTCCAAATAAAAAGATAAATAAAAAAGGCTGGGTGTGTAGCTTGGAGGTTGAACACCCCTGGGTTCAACCCCCAGTACCACCAGAAAGAAAAAAGAACAGATACATGTTTATTGATTGAATCATTCGTTTTAGTATATGTGCTGCTTTAGAGCATTCTGCTCATTGGTCATTACTCTTTAGAGGACATTTAGCATTGTGCCACGCAGAAGTTTCATTTCACTCATTGCTTCATTTGTATTCAACTAATATTCGTGGGGATTTTCTATGTGATAGATGCTGGATGGGTCTATAAATGCCTACTACAGTCCCTGACCTCAAGAAGCTTACAGGTTTGTGAGAAACAGATTTGCAAAAAGGCTGTTACTACAAATGCCAAGGAGGCGTGGTGCACAGAAGAAAAATACCGAAGCTCACCCAGAGTCAAGGAAGTCTTTCTTGGAGTGAGAGAATTTGTCGGGAATACAATGGGGAAAAGAAAATTAAAGGAGGAAGTCACGGTGTAGGCAGAAACCTCAGGGTAACAGTATAGTGCTTGCGGGGTGCAAATCCAGTAGAATTAAGGCATAATTAAAAGGGTATGTAGTTCCAGATGAGGCTGCAGAGGCAGGTGAGCAGGAGCCAGTGAGAAGCTGCTAAGGATCGGGCATTATATTGAAAGCAACCGTAGGCCTTGTTCATGGATGTGAAGGTGTCCGTGTTATACGAGATGTTAGTGTTCTGTAATGGAAAAGAAAACGTGAGCAGTACAATGTGTAGTAAGAGAACTTTGTTTTTTTCTTTTGGGAATCATTTAAGAAGAAATAACAAGAAAGGACAACACAAACAATGGTACAACTATCCAAATGAAGCACAGATGAAGTGTAACATTTCCAGATTACATTAACGAGCAGTTAAAAGTTAAGAAATGCAAAACACAATGAATATTTCCTATGATTTTAATATTAGTAAACTTATTGAAGGTAGTATAATAATTATGGTAATGTTTCCAGCTCCTGATATGGCCTTGTTACAGGGCAGGCCCTCTAAGTTATATGGCAAATGGATAATACTAAAAATGGAAGCCAGGCGCGGTGGCACACACCTGTAATCCCATTACTTGGGAGGCTGAGACAGGAGGATCACAGGTTCGAAGACAGCCTCAGCAACTTAGCAAGACTCCCAGCAACCTAGTGAGACCCTCTTTCAAAACACAAAATAAAAAAAGGGCTGGAGGTGTAGCTTGGAGGTAGAATGCTCTGGGTTCTATCCCCAGTACCACACGTACATACCACACACACTCACACACACACACACCACAAATGGAGTCCCCAGTGTATCTATTAATACTTGGCTATTTTTCCACTATTACGTTCACTACCGTCTACACCAAAAAAACTAACATCCTCCCCATTTGGATTCTGCTGTCTGGTAGATCTTCTTATGTTTCCAAGATGGCAGATATGTTTTTCCCTGGATTTCAAATCTCAGCACTTCTCCCAGTGTATTTTTAGTAATTAGACAACCAACCCCACATAGGTAAGAATTCCTCATACTTCAGAGTGCTTTGTAAACACCACGGGTAGAGCATTTATCCCTGTTCCTGTGTCTGTGCCCTCTCCTGGTCTGAGCTTTTCACCTTTGCATTTCTGATACTGAAAGCAATGCCTGTCTAATGGGAAGTACACGTAATAATTATGGAAAAGAAGGAAGGTTTTTGCCATTGGTGAATCATTGTGGCACAGGGGATTTGTGAAGAACAAATATCTGGCATGCGGTAAATAGTAAATGAAAGATAACCCCCCAAAAAGCAAATTCTCATGCAGAGATTAAAATCAGCTGTTAACGGCATAATCCAGGAGAATTCCTACACAGTGCCTTTCTGTTCAAGGCTAAAAGATCATTTTTATCCTTGAAAATGTCATTTTAGGCATAGAAGAAATTATTCTAGTTACTAAAGAACAAAAGGAAGAGATGACATTAATATGTTGTTTGTTTAACATTAGTTGGAATATTAAGTTGTCTGGAAATACTGATGGCTACATTAGCTATATTATTTAAAGAACTGTTTCTAACGTAAGTAAACTTCCTACCCTAGAATAAATAACGCTATTTGCAATGCAATTAGATTGCATGTGGCACTTGCTATTCTTATACAGATTCTAAAATACAAGTTAAAGATTATGAAAGAAATATAAAAACTGTTTTAGTTTTGCTTCTTGGTTTACATGTCACAGACACCAATTTGAACTGGTAGAAACATAAAGATTCAAGTGATGTTTTTTCATAGAATCTAAAAGTAGGAGTGAAGCCAGGTCCACAAGAATCAGGAACACCTCTAAATATACAGGCAGTGCCTCTCCATGTTTTGCTTCTACGTCTCTCTGCGCTTCTGTTTCATTTTATTTCGGGGCCTGCTGCTGTGCATGAAGGTGGTGTGCATTCAGAACAGGTCTGAGGAGACGCTTAGATAAGCTTCTGCCATTCCATCATCCTGCAGTGCTTAGGAAAAAAAACACAGTCATTCCTACCCTCAAGTTGTGTTATTCAGTAAAGACGGTATCACTCAGTCTTTCTTCACATGTATACTTTATGTAGTTATAATGATGTCTGTTTTTCCACATACATATAAGAACTACATATAATTTAGTATTCTGCTGTTTTCACTGAACATAGAACATTTTCCTACATAGGTGCATAACCTTTATATTTTTTCTTTTTACTGGACTGTATTGTTCCTCAAGTTGGTACATGTACTATAATTTTCAGTATCATATTGTTGAAAGTTTGAGTTACCATTTCTGTTTCATTTTGTAATGAATAAACACTGTTAAAATATAGTTTTTGCTTTTGTTTGTTTTGTTTGTATGTTTGTTTGTTTATAATATCCTGGGAAGATATTCTCAAAAACTGAAATTACTTAGTAAATGGGAAGGAACCTGGCTGTGTCTTTTAAAAAATATTGTCAGCTTACTTTTGAAAAGAATTGTACAACATGATGTCATAGGAGGTAGATGAGAGTTTGTCTCACCATGATTAAAAAATTTCCAAAATTGGTAGCGTATTCACTCCAACTGGAAACATTTTAATTCCTCAGCGTTTTAGAATAGGTATATAGGAAATCACTTAAATGGAACAGGAATGTATATAAAGATGTAATAAGTTCCGTACTGGATTAAACCAGTGATTGCTACAGCTCTGGGTCTTAGGCCACATCAGTCTCTTTCATGTTAAAATCACCCTGACATAGTTTTGAAAAATACTTTTTCTGAAGACTTTTGCAAAGAGCTGGCTTTGGTTTTATAATCAGTTTTGTCTCTGAAAATATCTACTTAGATTTTGTCCAAAGTGTTCTATTAACTGTCAAAAGCAATTGAATTTAATCCCATTTTTCTCTCTAGGTTACTTTTATAAGGTAATCCTACAAATCATAAAAAATGCTCACCAGGAGCAATATTGTTTTATTTCCAACTTTGATTTTTTACATTTTTGTTATATAGGTTTAGGTAATTATGTTGTTTTACCTTCAGTACCCATATTTTAATTATAGCCAAAGTCATACCTAGTTAAAATATTTGTAAATATTTGATTTGGAATCAATGTTATCTAGTTATTTTCTTTATATTGAATTAATTATTTTCATTAAATAAGTATATTTTCTCCTTAGTAGCTCAACGTACTTCTTGACTCTACCCATTGATATTGTGCTTTTGATTGGTAAAATCACTAATAAATATTTTCTCCTTTTTTAATGTCATATGGGAAAATTTACAACAAATACCTTCATTAGCTAACTGGTGACATTTTCAATTAAATACCAAAAGTAGTATAGGAATATATAAAAATCAAATGTTTATCATGAAGTTCATAAATAGCAAATGTGGTAAGTAGAGAAAATTATTCAGATACTGTCTACTAAAGAAGATTAAAAACATTTACAATATGAGAAAATATAACATCTCCAGCTGATCAAGTATATTTATTTTAGCTCTTCCCTGTTTGATTTTATTTCCTGAGTCTGTGGAAGACCTAGTAAATAAAGCAAAGGTATAGCTTGAATTCTGTTTATTTTTTCTCCTTATTACCTAGTTTACTTATATATTTTTTATTTCCTTGAACTCACTTTCTCCAAACTTTGGATAGGTCATGGGCATAAATCAAACCCCTAACGTCCACATTTGGGGGTTGGTGTTGGTGTTAAAGTGCGTGTTTTTCCATCTGCCCCCCCCCATTGCTACAGAACTGACCAAACGGCTATCAACCAGACAGAGGCATTTGATGCAAAGAATCTGACAACCCATTAACTAGAAAACTCTTCCCGGAATAATTCAAAAGTGATTGAAAACTTTCCCCTATGTACGAAGCTCTTCTGTAGTTCCATTCATTTTTGGATTCTTCCTTTGTAGAACCTTTGGAAACAGATCAGCGGCATCACAGCAAAAGACCTCACAGTGCCAAATAGGAAACGAGGACTTGGGGGATGCTGGACCTCCTCATTCCCAGGCCACTTGAGAGCAGATACGGTTCATGACACAAGAAGATCGCTTGCTCTTGGGAAAGGAGGGTGCTGTAGGTGAGGGGAGACGAGGTGGTCACCAATCCAGTTCACCTTGCGAGTCAGTCATTTAGCTCTAACTGGACAGTGATTGCGCCATGTTCCAGATAAAGAAAGAAAGCTTTCCACAATAACATGATGAATCATACATGTCCTGTATTCCGATTCTAGGAGGGGAATGTAAGGGAAGAAAGGAAGGTCCTTCCCCTCCCTTAACGCCTACCAATCTGCCCTTTATTCATGACAACAGATCCCGTGTTTCAATTCTGTTGGATTTGATAAAATCACATCCAGGGCTCTGCCGGGATGATTCTGAAGCATAATGCGTAAATATTCAGAAAAAAATAGAAGCAGTATTTCAGTGCATGCTTTGTTATTTGGTCAATGTTTCTATAAATGTTTTTATAACATACAACATTTTGAATGATTTATGATCTCTAGTTGGGCAATTTCATGAACACAAAATATTCCCCATGCTCTGACCATTTACTTGCTGAGATCCTTTTCCCCCTCCTGAAGGCCCCCCCATTCTCTTACCATGCACCCCAAGTTTTTATCCTATTTATTTCATAATCAAGTGTTCCATATCATATCACACCATATTATAAATTTTCATGTCCAAAACGTTGGATAACTCCTATTACAGTGATGAGCATATATGAATATATTTTTAGATAGATGATGATGAAGATAGATGATAGATAGATAGATATAGACAGACTATAGGCATACCATCTATGGCAGGTATAGAAGAGGGTCCCAATAGGAAACTGATAAAAAAGGGAGATCACAGTTTGTCCCAGAGCACTTAATAACCTGAACCTAACTCAATAAGAGGCAAAAAGACTGAAAAAGTGGTAACCCTTTTGAAATAAGCTACCCTTGTATGTGACTGCCCATTACATTTTAGTACCACTACATATGGTGTTAGTATATTGTGTACGCAAGTTCTGTGGACCAAGGAAGAAAAGATTGATTTTTGGAGCAGGCTTCTTTAACATGACTAGGCAGAATCAAAAATAGAAATGGCAGTCAGAAGTTGATAGTTACCCACTATCCAAAACAACTTAAATTCTGAATTAGAATTGAGTAATCCCAGAATAGAAAGGGATCTAGATTGTCCATGAATATGAAGACAGATGACAGTGCATCTTTGCAATTATAAGGACAGATAATGTTAAGAATATGTATTCCAGAATATGCATTGGGGGAAACTAAGAGCTTGGAGAAAAGCTGATATTATGTTGCTGGTAATACAACCCCAAAACTTAATAAAAAGATTGTTTTGAGACAAAATTTTCATGTTAATATAGTATACAAAGCCAACAGATAACTACAGTAATTCATTTTGGACCCAAATGAAGTGCCAGCCACATAATTAATTTGTAGAATTCTCAAGGTATTGTACCTTAAAGTACATTTTAAATTAGTTAAATGGAAGTGTTAAGAAATGGCAGAAATAGGGATGAGGGAAGGAAAAGTTCCTTGAAGATACCATAAGATGTTGTATTTATCATGGAAGGAAATCAACACAGCAACCTTTCTCAAGATGTATCACAGGACTGTCTCCAGTCAAAAATGATGTTAAAGTAGAAAGAAATCTCAGAAACCTGACAAAAAGATGATTTAGGGCCAAGAAAGAAAGAGGTCCATTCATTAAAAAATAAATAAAAAACTTTAAAAAAAAGATTTAGGAGACTTTAAAGAATTTAAACCAAAGTGTGGAACCAATATTTTTTCCTACAAGAATATGGTTTTACACACATACAAGATATGGTGATTGAGAATTTTAAAAGATGAAACAATGTGTATTAACTGGATAGCTGAGGAAAATGATGATTACAATAAAAAGGTAAAGGCCTAGTCATACTATCCAAGGGGGAGGAGAGCTGGGAAGTATGGAAATACAGATACTGATAGCACAATTTTCCAGAAAGAAATGTCAATAGAGAAAGAATATCTTTTAAAAGTGCTGGGAAAACTGAATAGACACATGCAGATGTATGAAATTAGATATTCTCTTGCATCATATATAAATGTCAACACAAAGTAGATTAAAGATTTAAACATAAGGCCTGGAACTGTAAAACTACCAGAAGAAAACAGAGAGGGAAAACTCATGACATTGGTCTGGGCGATGTTTTGGGGTGAGGGGGGGGGACGCTGAAACACAGGCAACAAAAAGCATAAATAGACAAATGGAATTATAGTGAATGAAAAAGCAAAGGAAACAACAGTGAAGAAACAACCTACAGAATGGGAGAAAATATTTGCAACTATTCGTTTGACAAAGGATTAATATCCAGGATATATAAGTATCTTGAAGGACTTAAAAAGTAATCCAACCAGACACAGTATTGCATGCCTGCATTTCCAGCGAACTGGAGGCCGAGACAGGAGGATCACAAGTTCAAGGCCAGCCTGAGCAATTTAGCAAGACCCTGTCTCAAAGTATAAAGAGATCTAAGGAAGCCAGGCTTGGTGGCTCACACCTGTAATCCCAGTACTTGGGAGGCTGAGACGGGAGGCTCACAGGTTCGCAGCCAGCCTCAGCAACTTAATGAGATCCTACACAACTTAATGAGACCCTCTTTCAAAATAAAAAAGAAAATAGGGCTGGGGGTGTAGCTCAGAGTTAGAATGTCCCTGGGTTCAATCCCCAGTACCACAAAGAAAAAAAATTTTTAATTAGATAAGAATAAAAGACTAAGAAATCTATTGTGCATCATGATGAGTATAGTTTATCACAATGTATTGTATACTTGAAAAATACTAAGAGTATTGTTGAGTGGGGGGTACTGGGGATTGAACCCAGGGATACTCTACCACTGAGCTACTTCCCAGCCCTTTTTATTTTTATTTATTTATTTATTTTTATTTTTATTTATTCTTTTTGCGGTACCAGGGATTGAACCCAGGGGCGTTCTACCTCCGCGCTACACCCCCGACCCTATTTTTTTTTTATACTTAATTTTGAAAACAGGTCTCACGAAGTTGCAGAGGGCCTCACTAAGTAGAGAGAGAGAGAGAGAGAGCTGAGGCTGGCCACGAACCCGGATCCTCCGGTCTCCGCCTTCCAAAGTACTGGGATTACAAGCGTGCGCCACCACGCCCGGCTCTTTTTATTTTTTATTTTGAGACAGGGCCTCACTAAGTTGCCAAGGCTGGCCTTGAACTTGAAATCCTCCTGTCTCAGCCCCTCCCAAGTATGGGGATTACAGGCGTGCACCACCACGCCCGGATGCTAAGAGTAGATTTTGTGTTCTCGCCACAAAAAATAAGTATGTGATGTAATGCATATATCGATTGGCTTGATTAATCCAGTCCACAGTGTATGCTTGCATCAGAACAACAGGTTGTACTCCATAAATATGTACCATTTTTGTCAATTTAAAAAGTCAACCAAGTCATTAACAAAGATCTTGGAACAAAAGAAATAATGAAATAGATTATTTAAGGGATTCTGGGTGGAGCTAACTATTGGTTTCATGCACCAGAAGTACTGCTCTTAAAATAGCAGGGGAGATCGTTACAGAAAATATTGCTAGATTGTTTTTAGAAAACTACAGAACCATGTACCTAAGTAAGAGAAAACCGAGACCAGATATCAAGCCAAAGATATCAAACCATGCCATTTAAACTTTTTTTTGTGGAACTGGGAATTGAACCCAGGGGCATTCTACCTCTGAACTACACCCCCAGCCCTATTTTTTATTCTTTATTTTGAAACAGGGTCTCACTAAGTTGCAGAGGGCCTCACTCAGTAGCTGAGGCTGGCCACAAACCTGTGATCCTCCTGTCTCAGCCTTCCAAGTACTGGGATTACAAGCGTGCGCCACCACACCTCACCCCACCCATTTAAACTTATAAACCTAGTTTAGATCCAAGGAGAATGCTTAATCTTTTTTAAGAGGAATGCTTAAGAAGAATTCATTCATTCATTCGGCAAATATTTATTGATCTATGTGCCTAAGGCAGTGTTCTAAGTTTTGGGGATACTTCAAGGAACCCGAGAGACGAAAACCCCCACCTAACAGCACTTTTAAGTTCTTTATGGAATGAGACAAACGATAAGCAATAAACAGGTGAATTATATGATATGTTAGAAGATTGGATGCTATGGAAAAATAGAGCAGAGGAAGAGTGTTGGGAAGGCCAGGGCATCGTGGGTTCCTCTTATCAATTATAGACCATGAAAGCTGCAGTTCTCGGTACCACGTTCTCAGAAAGGTGCAGCTTGTTCGTATGTTGAAGAGGAAGTCGGTGGAGCCAGGCACGCAAGGGGCTGTCCAGTAGGATCTAAAACTACTCAATTCATGTTCAGTTCAAAGCAGGTGTCATAGCAGAACGTAAATGGTAGAATTCTCAGAAGAGAAATGCTATAATAAACAAAATCTGCGGCGCCTCCATTAATTGAATCCCTAACACCTGTTCTTTTAATTTACCTTACCTTTGTTTTTCACTTTGGTAAATACTATTTCACTACTATTTTAAAAACAAAATAATTGAACATATGTGCAGTTTTAGTTATAAAACACATTTTTCCATCAGTGTTAATGAAGATATAATTGTCTATGTTTGTATGCTTAAGAAAATAGGGATAATTTATTTAACTGCCACAGATGAATTTGGATAGCTCATCTGTTTGAGCAGAGGCTGAGGAATATGAAAGGGTTTGCTTACTCAGGGCTGGGCTAGGGGCCTTGGCTTCCTGTGTCTTTTGCTTAGCTCTCTTAATCTTATCCAGCTATGACACTGCTGTAGCAGTCCTACCAGGTTAACGACACGTGGATTCAAGACCACAGATAGAGGAACTTCTGCCTCCTTTTCTCAACCCTTTAAAGATCATGAGACTTAGGAAACTAATGTATCATCATCATCATCATCATCATTATTATTATTATTATTATTTTATTGTTATTCTACAGAAGTCATAGTTTAAAGAGCTCTGTGCCCTGCACCAGTTAGAATCTCACTTGATCCTCATAACAGCATTACCATGTCAGGATGATTGATTGGAAACCAAGGCTCACAGAGGTTAACTAACCAAGGTCGCTAACCTAATGGGCCTGGGGTTGGAGGGCACTGTGTGTTGGGCAGAGATGAATTCTCCACTGTCCTTAACAAACAAATGTCTAATCTATTTCTGTTTAAGTGACTTGGTTTTGTTGTGAACACTGGAAAAATACTTAATCAGGCTGACCAAGTCTAGATATTGTATTGTCTAGGTAAGTGCGTGTCATTCAATGACTAAGCATCTCTCCTCTCCTTCCACTCTTCCTGTTTCTCTCCCAAGGCAGGAACTCAGCTCACCTCAGCTCACCTTTCTTCTCATCCCTGGGAGGAGGTACAGACTGCTTTCATCTCCAAAAGGGAAGCGACCAAGTATGTACAAGAATCTCAGCTGGCTTATTTTTAATGTTACACTCACTTCATGTATGAACTGTACATTTTAAAAAGTGAAACAGTATCTCTTGTACAATAATCTTAATAATTCATGATTTTAAGACTGAAAATCTCAAAGAAATTGGGTATTATAAAAATTAATATTTCAAAGCCAGTTTTTTATTGCTTTGTATATAATTTATGAATCAAGCCAAAATTTTAGAATTCAAATTTATGAAATGTTCCAGTCTCAATACTCATTATTACAGAAGGTGAATTGCCAAACACTGGGTCATTTTATTCTTTTACTATAAATGAATGCGTGTCTGGAACATTAACTTCCACAGGCTTTGCTTCGGGTTTCTCTTTCCAGATTGGCCATGCACTAGACTTACAAGAGAATAACCTATTGCATTCTGTTGTATGAAACAGTGACAATAAGAAATTGCTGAAATATAAAGGCTTTTTTTCTTGCTGCTCAAAAATTTTCTGTTTATTTTTTTCACTCTACCAAGAGATTGATAGACAAGCTTAATTGTATATTAAATAATGAGATGAAATTTAGCATCCAACAGGAGTGGCCCACCCCACTCTCAACTGAAAAGCCTCATATTATTTATGCATTATCTCTAACGATTGAAATAACTCCCCAGACAAGGAGATTTACAGCCTCATTCCAGATTTTTACAGTTTTCTCAGGATATTCTTTCTTATTGCCCAAATAGCCTTCTGCTTCTAGATTTGGGGATTTTCTGCCTGGCTTGCTTCTTAACTGGAAATAAAGCAAGGTGAGCCTTGAATACTGAATCCCACAACCTCTCACCCACACAAGGACTTTGGTCCTGAAGTGGCCTCCCTTCTTCTGCACCAGTGTGCGCTGCAGGAGCAGTGTGCTCTCACAGTGTTAGCCCAGTGCTGAGTTCTCCCTCATAGGCCTGTGACAGCAACTGCTCCTAGCTGCTCCTCTACTCACCTTGAAATACTTCCTGCACTTGGCCTCCGAGACACCAGACTTGCCTGGTTTCCCTAATACTTTTCTAGATGCTTCTTTCCAGCCGGCTTTACTTGTTGGTCCTGCTCTCCCCAAACTAAATACCTAAGTGCTGGGGCTCAGTCCTGGTATATCTTTCCTTCTCTGCCCAGGAGCCTTCTCTAAATGATCTCATCAATTTTACTGGCTTTAATTCTCATCTGTATGCCAGTGGTTCCCAAATAAATATCTCCAGCCTGAACTCAATCCATGAACTTCAGGCTTGTTTGGCCACTCTGTCTGGATGGTTAATCTACATTGCAAATATAACTGCCTCCAACCGAGCTGCTTATCTCAAACCACTCCCCAAACCTGCCCCTCCTGAGACCTCAGTCTCCCATTCCACAAAGTGGTCATCTGTCCTTCTAAAGACTCAAGCCAAAACCTCAGAGTTAACCTCGACTTCTCTTTTTCTTTAACCTTCATTCAATTTTCAGAACACACATATATTCTAATTTCAAAATACATCCGGAATTTGGCTATTTTTATTTTTTATTTTTATATTGGTACATTGTAGTCTCACATCATGATGTAGTTCATAGTGATAGTGACATAGGTGCACCCAGCACTTGGCGGGCTTTCCCCCAGCTCCTCCCCACGCCCCCCTTCCCCATGCAAGATATTGAGACTGGCACTGGTATTCTCACGTATGTACATAATGTCAGTGTGTTTCCTTCATTAATTCTCCCTCTCTCCCTTCCCCCAAACCACCTCCCTTGCTCCACTGGGGTTTCTCCTCCATTATCTAAAGTCTCTCTTATATCCTAACTACTCCCTAGCTTCTGCATATGATAGAACACATATGAATCTTCGCTTTCTGTGATTGGCTAATATCACTTAACATAATGTTCCCTGGGTCCATCCATTTTCCTCCAAATGACATCATTTTGTTCTTCTTTCTTGCTGAGTAGAATTCCATTGTGTGTATATCCCATAATTTTGTAATCTATTCATTCTGTTGATGGACACCTAGGTTGGTTCCATAATTTGGCTATTGTGAATTGTGCTGCTATAAACATGGATATACATGTATTGCTGTCATATTCTGATTTTAATCTCTTTGGAAAGATACCCAGGAGTGGTATCGCTGGATCATATAGTGGATCCAGTAGTGGCTACACTAATTTGCAATCCCACCAACAGTGTAGAAGAATTCCTGTTTCCCCACATCCTCGCCAGCATTTATTGTTGTTTGACTTCTTGATGATTGCCATTCTAATTGAGGTTAGATGGATCTCAGTGTAGTTTTAATTTGTATCTCCCCGATTACTAATGATGTTGAACATTTTTTCATGTATTTATTGGCCATTTGTATTTCTTCTTTTGTGAAGTATCTATTTAGTTCAATTGCTCATTTCTTGCTTGTGTTATTAGTTTTATTAGTGTTAAGTCTTTTAAGTACTTTCTATATTCTAGATATTAGTCTTCTATCAGAGGAATAGCTGGCAAAGATCTTCTCCCGTTCTGTAGGATGTTTCTTTAATCTCTTGATGGTTTCCCTTGATGAGCAGAAACTTTTTAATTTAATGCCATCCCATTTATTAATTCTTGTTTTAATTTCCTGAGCTTTGAGGGTCTTATTAACAAAGTGTCTACCTGTGCCTATATGTTGGAGTGCTGGACCTCTACCTCTAGTAATTTCAAAGTCTCTGGTCTAATTTCCAGGTCGTTGGTCCATGTTGAGTTGACTTTTGTGCAGGGTGGAAGGTTGGAGTTTAATTCTGTTTTTCTATATATGAATAACCAATTTTCTCAACACCATTTGTTGAAAAGGCTGTCTTTTCTCCAATGTATGTTTTTGGCATCTTTGTCGAAAACCAATTGGCTATAAGTGTGTGGATTTGTTTCTGTATCTTCTGTTCTGTTGGTCTATGTGTCTGTTTTTGTGCCAATACCATGCTGTTTTTATTACTATAACTCTGAAAAGCCTGTAGCTACTGGTGCTGTTGAAAAACATCTTTGGACTAAAATGCGAGCCAGCCTTTGGATAAGGTTGATACTGCAGAAGGTAGAGAGACTGACAGAAATGGAGAGAAGCTGCATCAAGTCCTGCCTGAAGCCTGATACTTCTTTTCATTTATGTATATTACTCTTAATACTTTGCTGAAGAAAATTTCCATCAGTTGACTTTTTAATTCACAAAAATTCTTTTTATATTGTAGTTTTTAGTCAGATATAGTGTTGAGAATCTCTACATTTTTCTTGACTTATCACATTAACTAAGATCTCCAATACAGGGTCAGATATAAATAGTGGAAATGGGCGTCCTTATCCTATTCCCAGTCTAAGGCAGAGAGATTTCAGCAATCCACCATTAAGTATGATGCTTGCAATAAGTGTTTTGTTTTGTTTTTATAAATATTTTTTCATTAAATTAATGAACTCTCCTTTGATTCCTAGTTGCTGTCATGAATGCCTGTTAAGTTTTATCAGATGCTTTTTCTATATCTATCGAAGTGACTGTAGCATTTTTCTCTTTTTTTCTGTTAATGAAGCAAATTACATGAATTGATTTTCAAATGCTATGTGAGCCCTGCCTTTCTCTAATAAACTCTACTTAGTAATACTCTATTTTTATTTTTAGACATAACTGGATTTGACTTGCTCTTATGTTGTTTAGGAATTTTGCACCATTTTTCAAGAGAAAGATTGGTTTGTAATTTTCCTGTAATTTCCTTTGGGGATTTTGGTGTCATGATTATTCTGGTCTCATAAACAAGTTATGATGTGTTCCCTCTTTTTCTTTGATCTAGAAGAATTTGTTTATTAATTAAAGGTCTTACAAATTTTGAAAAACTTTATTAGTAATGCCATGGGCTCAGAGTTTTCTTCTGGGAAGATTTGCTATAATAGACTTAATTTTTCAACATACATGTTCTATATAAAGATTTAATTTGTATGTATATATATTAAAGAATTATAGTATATTATACAGATTATATAGATTATACATATTATATGGATTATAGAGTGTGTAAATACAGATTTTTTATTTATTCTTTATACACTCTGGTAAATTCTGTTTTTTGAAGAATTTGGTCATTTCATCCAAAGTGCCAAATTTCATGGCATGAAGTTGTTTAGTCCCTTAATATGTTTTTTTATATCTGTAAGATCTATACTAATGTCCATTTTATTCCCAATATTTTCATTTATGGATGCTCTTTTTTAAATGATTGGTCTTGAAACATTTTCATCTTTTTTTTTTTGCGGTACTGGGGATTGAACCCAGGGGTGTTCTACCTCCGAGCTACACCCCCAGCCCTATTTTTTATTCTTTATTTTGAAACAGGGTCTCACTGAATTGCGGAGGCCCTCACTAGGTAGCTGAGGCTGGCCGCAAACCTGTGATCCTCCAGTCTCAGCCTCCCAAATACTGGGATTACAAGCACGCACCACCACGCCCGGCGTTCATCATTTTATTTGATTTCTATACTTGTATTTATTATTCTCATCCTTTCACTTTTCTTAGGATTGATATGCTTTTCTCTTTCTAGCTTCTTGAGATTTTAGTTTGAAACATTGCCTTGCTGCATGTTCCTTTTCTCATAAGTGCATGTAAGGACATAGTTTCCCACTGAGTAAGGCTTTAGCTACATCCCTTCTTTCTTCATTATAATTCAGTTCAAAATATTTCAGTTGGGTGTGGTGGCTCACACCTGTAATCCCAGTACTTTGGAGGCTGAGACAGGAGGATCACAGGTTCCAGGACAGCCTCAGCAAGTAGTGAGACTCTCAGCAACCTAGTGAGACCCTGTTTCAAAACAAAAAGTAAAAAGGACTGGGGGTGTAGCTTGGAGGTAGAATGCCCCGGGTTCAATCCCTGGTACCACACACACACACACAAAAAAAATTTTTTTAAATATTTTCTTTATAATTTTCTATTAATTATTTAGTAGCATATTTTTGTTGTTATTGTTTGCAGATAGCGTAATTAGTATCAATGTCTAGCTGAATTCCATTGTAGTAAAATATTACTATAATTACAGATGATTACTTTTAATGTTTCCCAGATAGTTCTGGGACCTAATAACTTTTTTATTCCATTTGATCCCCTTCTGCCTTTTATTTTTATAGCATGTTAGTTCTTCATGTAGTTTAAACGGCAAGACACGTGGTCACCATCATTGTTCTGTACAGTCAACATTCAGTTCTCTTCCTCTAGAACACTTACCCGTTCTCTGGATCTTCAAGACGTTTTGACGTCTGGAACTTTCATTCTGGTGATCACTGTCTTTCTCTCTAAATAACTCATACATTTCTACTGGCACCCACTTACCTCAGTGTCAATTTTTGTTTTCCTGAAAGTTTTGGTGTCACTTTTAGGGACTTTGGGGGACAGAATTCTAGAGGAGCAGTTATAATCCTTCAGCAGTCTTTGCTACGTCATGCTATTTCTTGTTTTCCATTAATTCTGTTGAGACATTATAAACCAATCTGTCGATCCTTTGAAGGTAAAATTTTCTCTGGTTGCTTTTAAGATATGCCTTTTGTTTCTGCTTTTTTAGAGCAGTTTTCTTCTGAAGTCTCAGGAATAGTTTTCTCTGTAGTTTTCCTTCTTGAGGTTTGCAGAGTGTAATGATCTGCGTCTTAATGCCTTTCACCTTTGGGAAAAGTCATTTTTATCTCTTCAACTAGTGCTTCGGTTTTATTCTGCCTTCTCCTTCTGGGTCTCCAGTGGCATTTTTCTTGGACAGTTTCCCTAGAGTCCATGTATATGAAATATACAGATGAAATACTGTATATTTTATGAAATATGAAATATGAAATATACAGTATGAAATATTTCATACTCTTCTGTGTCTTCCATTCCTTTTTTTACTTGCTCTGTTCTTCAGTATTGATGTTTTATATTGACCTGTCTTTGGGTTTATTTATGCCTTTAATTTCTTGTATATAATCTTTTGTTAAATCTATATGTTGAGTTCATAATTTCAATTACTTCCTTTCTTCGTATTTTAACATATTTTTCTATCATTCTACTTCATTGAACATATTAATAATTAATTTGAAGTCCTTGTATGCTAAGTCCAATCACTAAATATACAGGCCTGTGTGTGTGTGTGTGTGTGTTACTGGGGATTGAACTCAGGGGTACTCCACCTCTGATCTACATGCTCAGCCCTATTTTTTTATTATTTTAAATATTAAAACAAGGTCTCGCTAACTTGCTGAGGCTGGCCTCAAACTTGCGATCCTCCTGTCTCAGCCTCCCAAGTACTGGTAGTGCTGCACTGCACCCGCCTGGAAGTTGATTTTTCTATATTACACTTTGTTATTAAGGAGAACTCAGTTTTCTATGTGCTGCTGAGTGAGGTCAGTTAATGCTAGTAAATACTAAGTACTGTATGTCAGACAAATTTTAAGTCCTTTTCAGGGTGTCTAGAAGTAATTCTTATTTAAAGGAAATATTGCAGTACTTTAAGGTTTATAATTCAAACAGGGCCTTTTAAAAGATGTTTTTGAAATGACAAATAATGTAAGGAAATGTCTGGACATTGTAGGAAGCAGGTGCTGGTCAACGTACAGAAAGCATGCTCTCTCCTTTTCCCCGTGCAGCGCCTCCCAGGCACAGGGGCAGGGAAGCATCTGACCCACTGCGAAGACAAAGAGGCCTGCTGACTCACAGGGACAGCCACATTTCTAATGACCACTGTAAGAAATGCAGTATGAGATTTTGCTGTCTTTACTGAGGGAAAGCCAAGAAAATAAAAATCCCTCTAAATGAAGACCAAATTGGCAATGAAGATAAGCCACTGGAGTGGAGAGACCAAGTTAGATTCAAGTGTAAGTATTAAAGATTAGGATAAGCTCTTTTTAGTACATGAAAACAGCCAGTCAAATAGATGGGAGAGATTTTCAGTTTGCCAAGAAGCTTATCTTTCTAAGTATAACCGAGTCCCATGATTAATATCACTGCTATTCTTAATATCCACAAACACGAAATTAATATCATTTTAAAGTGTGTGTGTGTGTGTGTGTGTGTGTGTGTGTGTGTGTGGTGCCAGGGGTTGAGCTGAGGACCTCACCAATGCTCAGCATACGCTCTATCACTGAGTTACATCCCTCTCTATCACTGAGTTACATCCCTGGCCCTCACACATTTATATTTAAAGTCAAGGTAATGCAACGCTCTGGAACAATCCTGTACCTGTTAGCAGAAAAGAAGGAAACCGAGGTTAGTAGATCATCAACTTCATGTCCAGCCAGTGAATCCTGCTCCCACCGTACAGCCCCCATCATCCATGCCCATTGCTTCTCCCAATCACTGGTCCTTCTCTAACATTTAGAAGCATTTACAACTTATTTTTTGGACCTTATTCCTGCTCTGCTCCCCTGCTGGACTCCAGCCCATACTAGACTCCCACACCATATGTCCCTCCATACCCACAGGCTCTCATGCACAAACTCAACCAACCACAGGCTGAAAATGCTCAGAACAGTAGTTGCATCTGGACCGAAGGTGTACAGACTTTTTCTTGTCATTATTCCCTAAACAATATAGTATAGCAACTATCTACAGAGCATTTACATTGTAGTAGGTATTATAGGTCATCTAGAGGTGATTTAAAGCCAACAGGGGGATGTGCACAGGTGATGTGCAAATACTGTGCCATTTTATATAAGCGACTTAAATATCAATGCATTGTGATACTGGCAGGGCTTCCTGGAGCCAATCCCCAGGGGACACTGAGAGACGACTATATTTTTACATCCTTGTTTCTTTTTTACACCCCCAAGCCTTTTACACCGTGTAGTTTTTTACACCCAAGCTTTTGATTACTTGGTGTCTCTCTCCCTGGAATACATCCTCTTTATCCAACCTCTTTGCTCATCGTTTCCCTCTCTCTCTGTTTATGGTAATCTTATTTTTAGTACTCCCTTTCTCCCATGCCGCCTTCCTTATTAAATATGTTCAATCCCAGCCAGATTTGACCCGTTCTTCCTTTAAACTGCTCTAACACTTTGCTTATGTCTCTCCTAGGACTTTCAGTATAATCCGCTTTGAAGAAAAATTTTTCATGTTCTTATATTAGCCCTCTCATTAGACAGTCAGCTCTTTGAGTAATAGAACTGTGGTGTTTAAAAAAATCCACAGCTGGGCCTACCAGAGTCTTGCAAATGCTAGTCAGTTAATAAATACTTATTCAATTAAATATAAGCGACATGTGGCTCCCATAGGCAGTTCACAACATGGGTATCTGTTTTCTTTCAGGCCAGCTGGACTGTATCACTCTGACTCTTCACTTTCTTTAAATACTCACCTGAAGAACATGTCTGTAAGCTGTACATCTGACAGGGATGTGATGTCAAAATAAATGAAAAACTCAAAGGAATCAATATCAAAAAGAAAATAATGATCCAACTACAAAATAGACTCAAACATTTTTCAAAAGAAGACATACAAATGGCTGAGAGGAATCTGAAAAAACTGTTCAACGTCACTAATCATCAAGGAAATGCAAATTAAAACCACAAGGAGATATCACCCTTTTCTAGCTAAAATGGCTATTATCAACAAGACAAAAGAGAGCAAGTGCTAAAGAGGATATGGAGAAAAGGAGACCCTTGTACTGTTAGTGGGAATATAAATTAGTATAACCACTATGGAAACCAGTATGGAGGTGCCTAAAAAACTAAAAATAGAACTACCGTATGATCCAGCAATCCCGCTACTGGTTTTGTACCCAAAGGAAGGAAATCATCATGTCGAAGAGACACCTGCGCTCCCACGTTCATTTCAGCACTGCCCACACGAGCCAAGGAATGGAAAGAGCCAAAGTGTCCATCAACAGATGAATGGCTAGAGGCAATGTGGTACCTATACCAAGGAATACTAGTCAGCCATGAAAAGACAAGTTCCTGTCATTTGTGACAACATGGATGGAACTGGGGATCATTATGCTAAGTGAAATAAGCCATGCACAGAAAGACAAGTACTACATGACCTCACTTATATGTAGACTCTAAAAAGCTTGATCTCATAGAAGTCGAGAGTGGAATGGTGGCCACCGCTGCCTGGGAAGAGAAGGGAGGAGGCAAGGGTAGAAAGGCTGATCACTGGGCACTATGTTATAGTTCAATAGGAACGAGAGTTCTGACGTGCTATTGCACATGCTGTACTATAATATCATGTACCATATATTTCAAAGAAGCTGGAATAGTAGATTATGAATATTTTTACCACAAAGAAATGATAAATGTTTGAGAAGATAGATATTCTAATTTGAATATTGGACAATGTATAAATGTATTGAAACATCACGTGATACCCCATAAACATATATATAATTTTATTTATTTATTTATTATTGTGTGTGTGTGTGTGTGTGTGTGTGTGTGTGTGTGTGGTACTGGGGAGTGAACTCAGGCGCATTCTACCTCTGCGCTACACCTCTAGCCATATATGTATATATACATATGTATGTGTATATATATATATATACATATATATATAAACTCCAGGTTTACTGTCCTCTTGGTTGTTATTGTTGTCGCTGTCACCATATGGAAATAAGCAGAGAATTTTCATGAAACAAATATGATGCCTTCTAATGCTAATATCAGTTGATTAATCTCAAACATTAGCACTGAAATGACATAAAAACTGTGTCACAGAAGTAGGTATCTGGCTACATCTGAATAGAACCGATTCCTATGTTATAATCAAGGAAATGAAGTATAACTATTGGTAGGCAACTATCACACAGGAAGTTTGATATGAACACTACACGTGTTTGCTCCAGAATGAAGCAGAGCTGGGCTGCTGAATAACTGAATTTCACTACACTTTTATGAAATTTTAACCGTAACTATTACCCAATCTCCAACCTGAAGTTTTCTAAATCAAGAAATATTTTACTTAGCAAATGTAAATGTTGGATTCCCAAATACTAGAGATGGTAAACTTCCTCAAAGACGCTCAAGAAGGACATAGAAAGTCCTCTGCCCCAGTAAGTCAAGTACTTGCCGTGTGGAGGCGGGGACTGGAACAGCATTTTTAACATACGTGAATCCACGGTGTCAGAGAAGACCGGGGCTTGTCTACACGAGGGCTGCGGTGGCTTTCAGTTAGTGGCACACCAAAAGCATTGCTAATTGATACGTGTTAACAGATTGGCTACCCATGTTCTTTAGGACATTTTCCCAAAGGAAAAGGTTTCATCTGTGATTGCACAGGCAGTAAACACACTCTCCCCACCAGTCACACGAGTCCAGTGCCGGCGGCTCTCCTGAAATGTCCCCACATGGTGGCCAGGAGCTGTGAGCGCTGAACCCCTTCCAGCTCAGACCTCGCCCTGGCAGAGCTGGCTCCTTCCTCTGCGGAGGAGACTGGAGTGCTCCGCAGAGCTGGCCCAACAGGGCTCACCTCTAATATCGGAACGGGAATGTGTTCTTTTTTGACAAGACACACTTTGGACAGGTTCATCGCACTAGACAGGATTCAAACTAGAAATAATAACATCAGTCAGCTTGAGTAGCAAAGGATGCTACTTCCTCGCCATTTAAAATCTCTTAGAAGTCTTGGAAAAAAGAAAAAACACAACAAAAACAAATGAAACACTGAAGGAATTGGTGAGCTGTAGGATTCTTGTAGCCCTGAGCATAGGTCATAGAAAGGAAACCATCCAGGACTAACATTTTTAAATGTCGAGGATATCGAAATACAACTAAGCAAAAATATACAATGCAAATGTAATGGTGGTCATGTGTGTCTTCTCCTACCCCACCACTTTCTCACTGAAAACCTAGCTCCTCCGGACTCCTGTGCATATAGGGGATAAGCTGGACTAAAACATAATCTTGAGGTGACTTTACAATCTATCGTCTTTCCACTATACCATATTATACTCAAGTAGGTACACACACACACACACACACACACACACACACACACACACATTTGCAACTATTGCGGACTGACTGACTTTAGAAAGATAGAATAACATAATAAGAAATGGGCATAGACCCAGGCTGCCCCACTCCAGTCCTGGCTCCGTAGTTGCTGGTGTGTGGCCCTGGACAAATGATTGTGCTTAACCTCTGTGACTTAGTTTCTTCCACTGTAAACTAGGATTGAGTAGGAACTTACCCCGTAAAGTTGTTGCCAGTTATAAATGGGTTTTATATGAAAAATATCATCAGTAAGAAGCATTCAATAAACAAAGTGATTTCTAAATCTCCCATGTCGGGGAGAGGCACTGTAGAAGACTCAGGGAGTGGTTGTTTTGTTTAGCCAATCTCATTTTGAATATGCCTGCTTGCCATGTATGCTTATCAGTAAGAAAAGACATATATTTCAAATAACTTGCCAACTGGTTCATGCGAGCAGACCTGTAGGGAGTAAGCAGGTCTCAAAAGGACACTGTGACTGCACTTATGGTGGTGGTGGTGACATAAAAGACCTCTTAAGTGACACATAACCAAGACCGACGGTAGAGGTAGGGTGGGAATTCAGCCTTCTGACTGGAAGAAAATTCTGAATAATGATTTATTTTATTGTAACATTATTATAACACACCTACATGAATGTTTCTGAAGCCATTTAGTGGCTGTAATCTCTATACATCATTTCTTCCTGGACCCAGGGATGTCCCCGCCCACTGCCTTGTTTGTCTGGGTGAGGGACAGTAAAGAGGGAAGGAAGCAGGGGATTCTGGGAAATGGAGACATGTGCTTAAAAATCCAGAATGAATTTCTCAGAAGGCCTGAGCCAGGGAGCCAAGGACGCAGGGACAGTGTCTCATGCTCCCCTCTCCACTGGCCCTGCAGCCCTCGCCTGAGGATTGGGACCTGGTTGGGAACATTGTGTCTCGCACGTGGATAGGGATGAGGGGTCATAAGACTGGGACTCAGGCTCTGCCGGTGCTCCATGTGGGATCCAGGCAAGTCACGTGAACATTTGGGCCTCCGCACATCAGGGCAGTGACGTCCGTGTGTCCTTTGGCTCTCACGTCCCAGGACTCTCTTGCTCCATGGGCCTGAAATTAATCTGGTGAATCCAAGAAAGCATCTGGTTCTACAAAGATATACAGACGAGTTTCTGAGAGCCAACAGCCACCCATCATCATTCTTAATCCCTTTTGTCAGTTCCAGGTGGCCTGGACTGCCCCAGGGACAATCTGTCCCTCCCAGCCAGCTCCAGAGACTTGCTGCCTTGAAAGACGGGGAGACAGACGCCTTCACCTTGACCCCATTGCTCCCTTCCCTGCATATCTTCCCGTCCCCATCCCTCCCCGCCATAACCCCTCTTCTTCTTCCCCATCGAGGGGCCAGTGGAATCAAACGCACATAGAGGGAGGTCCTCTCACAGTTCCTCTCCACCCTGATTTATTACATTACACAACAGTCTTTCACGTCCCTGTGACCCCAAGTCAGGAAAACTGGCTGAGTCCTTCACAGGAAAATAAAATAGGAAGAAAAATGCAATCCCTAAGGTAGGCAGGAGGGATAAAAAGAACTTTCCATTTCCAATTCTAAATGCCAAACAGCCATTCTCGTTCTTATTGTACAGCAAAGAATTGTTATTGGTTGAAATTCTGCTGCAAATAATGGTTATGTTAAGTCTTTGTAGGAGAAATTATTTGGGGAATGTATTTAACTCACTCTACTTAAAATTCACACTAGGACAACTATTTTAAGGACAATGAAATGCCATTTTAATAATCCCATGTAATACTATAGTGATGGATGGCTACTTTAAATTTGCATGCCAGCTATGTAAATGGCCATAAGTGATTTTTCATTATCCTAAACAGTGAGTGGTTTGAGATATTAGTGTAAGTGCAACACAGGCATAACATTTATAGTTTATTACACTAAAAGGATGCTAATCAATTATTATATTTAAAACAATGCCCATTGGGGAAAATTGATTTGCTAAGGTAGAACATTACTTTTAGAGTTAGAAAATACGTAGATTAATGGTGAGAATACACAAATATAGCTGCTGCTGATTAGACTGGCCTCAAGAAATAACTGTAGCCTCATTGCTGAGTAGAAGGGGGCCTGGTGGGAACTCTTAGTAGGAGTTCCCAGTAGACAGATTGGCAATTGCTTTGCTCCTCTAGTGTGAACAATACGATGCTTCATCATAATGTAAGCCCTTGTGTTAGTCAGCTTTCCATCACTATCATGCAACACCTGAGGTAATCAACTTATCAAGAACAAAGGTTTATGGTGGCTCACAGTTTTAGAGGTTCCAGTCTATGATTGGTTGTCCCCATTGCTTTGATCCTGTGAGAAAGCAGCACATCATGGTGGGACCATGTGGCAGAGCAAACCACTCACCTCATTAGCCCGAAATCAAAAGAGAAAGAAACCAGGCTTCCACAGTACCCTTCAGGGCACACCCTCAGTGACTTAAGGATCTCACACTAGGCTCCGCCTTGCAAAGGTTCCACCACCTCCCAACAGAACCACCTGGGGACAAAGCCTTTAACACGGGGACCTTTGGAGGCCATCGAAGAGCAGAACGAGAGCAGCCCTAAAACTCAAATGTTGACATTTGTATTCTACACTATATCTCTTTGGTTTCTTAAAAAAATAAAAGCTTTTCTCCAACGCTTTAATATCAGAAGGAATGATGTTAGAATAGTAGTGTAGCCATAAGCAGCAACACAATCTTTTCAAAATCCGATTTGAGAACCAACATGAAATTCTGTTGATTTTTCTGCTTTAAAAAAAATTTGAAGCAGGTTTTTATGTTAATTGCAGTGACTAAATGATGAGTTACATAACATTTAAAAAGTAATTATATTTTTTTCACACAGCTAATTTTCCAAGGGATGCTGGATAGATTTACAAATTGTCCTGACCAGACTTTGGTCAGGAAGGAATCACATTTGTTTCAGTGGAGAATCTGTACTTTTTTATTTGATTCTTATTGATTAACTTATATGAAACCAAATTTCCAGTTAATTTTTATAGCTAAGATTTAGCTGATTTGGAGGTTGGTAACTTTTTTTGGAAAGAAAAAAGTATAAATTTAGATGTCAGATTGATATAAATAGTTAATCCATAATTCACCCTTACTTGTAATATTTTATGATTCTATAATACTTAGAAAATGAAAAACAAATAACATGTTATATATATACAGTTGCCATCTTTATAAGTCAATCCATTTTTGCATTTTTTACATTATCAGCTTTAATTTTAGGCATATTATAATGTGTCAGCACCAAACCTGGTAGAACATATTTCATTCAATACCATTTAAAAATTAAAAGTTATATGGGATTTTAGGTTTAAAAACATTTCACTCAGAACTGGGTGTGGGCGTGCATACCTATAGTCCCAGCTACTTGGGAGGCTGAGGCAGGAGGATACTTTGAGCCCAGGACAGCCTGAGCAACACAGTGAAATCATGTGACTAAAACAAGATAAAAATAAATAAAAAATGTTTCTCTCAAAGCTAACGTTACACATATATGGGATTCCTTCACTTATTTTCTATTGATTCCAATAACAGCCACTGAAATCTTATTCAACATCAACCACTGAAGCTAAGTTGTAGTGGGGTTACAAAAATGAATAAAATACATCTTTGCTTCATGGATAATATACTTGTTAGGTTAATTACTTTGCTGCTATGACAAAGAGATCCAAAACACAGTGGCTTCCATAGGTAGATGTGTATCTAGTTCCCCTATAGCAAGCCCAAGGTGAGTGTCTAAGGTAGTGGGGCATCCCATCACCCAGCCACGTGGATTCCAAGATTGCTCTAGCCACTGCGCTTCCCAGCCAGCAGGAGAGAGAAATTCAGGAAAAGACTTGCCACGAGGGAGGTGACCTGGAAATCACAGACTTCATTTCTTTCCACCCAACATTGGAATGATTTTAGTTTCACGGTCACGCCTGGGGAATGTCGTCTTTCACTGAGCAGCCAGCACCCAGCTAAAACTTAAGAGATCCCGTTACTACAAAGAAGGGGACTCCACGATGAAAGAGGTCGACATACTGACACAGGCAACGACAAGGGTGGACCTCAGAAATCACGTGGAGCAAAGGAAGCCAACCACATAGGTCGCGTACCGTGTCGTTCCTCACGCATGGAACTGGGAAAGGCAAAACCGTAGTGTAGTAGGCCAGCAGTTGCCTGGGGGAGTTGATCAACCATAAAGGGGTACAGGGAACCTTTTTAGGGATGACAGGAATGTTCTAGATCTTGATTGTGCTTACATGACTATATACAGTTATCAAAATTCATCAAGAGCTACACCTACAGTGAGTTATTGTTGCTACCACCATCATTATTACCATAAATGAGGTACATAGAATTTCAAGGGAGTTAAAAGAAATATCACTGGTTAACATTGCTTGGGTTTATTTGGATTACTGTTTATTAAGAAAAATTGGAGCCGGGCGTGGTGGTACACGCTTGTAATCCCAGTACTCGGGAGGCTGAGACAGGAGGATCGCAGGTTTGCAGCCAGCCTCAGCAACTTAGTGAGGCCCTCTGCAACTTAGTGAGACCCTGTTTCAAAATAAAAGAATAAAATAGGGCTAGGGGTGTAGCTCGGAGGTAGAATGCCCCTGGGTTCCATCCCCAGTACCACACACACACACACACAAAATAAATTGGCAAGGGCATAAATTAATTAAGATAATTTACAACAACTGTTACACAAACAACCTTCAAGGACAGCAGCTTAATTGAGGAATAAACACAATAAAAGATGTGTCTCTCGTTCTGGGTGTTGGTCGGGTTGCTCTCCATCAGTAGCTCTCTTCCATGTAGTGGCCTAACTGCCTTCTGGGCCCTTGGGTTCCTTTGGGATCTCAGAACCATCTGCTAGACCTCTGGCAGCCAGTCAGCCAGAGAGTGGGTTTGGCGAACACACTGCAGTCTTCTAATATGCTGTGATGATTTGGATCCGGAGAGTCCCCAGAGCTCATGTGTTGAAGGCTTGGTTCATAATGCAGCAAGGTTCAGAGGTGGGGCTTTGGGGAAGTGATCGGCTCATGGGGGCTCTGACTTATCCACTGACAGCTGAGCGGACTACTGGGAGGTGATTGAAGCTATAGGCAGGTGGAGCATGGTTAGAGGAAGAAGGTCACTGGGGGTGGACTAGATCCTGTTCCTGGCTTTCCTCTCCTCTCCTCCTCCTCTCCTCCTCCTCTCCTCCTCCTCTCCTCCTCCTCCTCCTTCTCTCCTCCTCCTCCTCCTCCTTCTCCTCCTCCTCCTTCTTCTTCTCTCTCTCTCTCTCTCTCTCTCTCTCTCTCTCTCTCTCCTTCCTGGCCACCATGAGTTGAGCAGCTTTCCTCCACCACACGCTTCCTCCAGGATGTTCTGCGTCACCTCAGGCCCACGCAATGGAGCCAGCTGACTATGGACTGGAACCTGAAACTATGAGCCAAAATAAAGTCTTTCCTCCTCTGAGTTGTTTGTGTCAGGTAGCTCGGTCACAGCGACCAGAGGCTGACTAACACAATGCTTTAATATGTGGGCTAGTCCTTTATCAATTTTCTTTTTTACAAAAAGGACTTTATTTTTAGAGCAGTATTAGTTGCACAGAAAAATTGAGAGGTACAGAGATTTTCCATATACCCACCTATGCACACCTTCCCCGTTATCAACATCTCCCACCAGAGCAATGCATTTGTTAGCATTGATGAATCTGCATGGACTCAGTATTATCCAGTCTTCGTTTGATTAAAGAATTGAACACTATTTGTGATGGCTTATTCTTCCAGGTGAACTACAGTGTAAATTATTGCCCAGACAATGTGGCTTAGCCTGGCTTCTCCAGAAAGTTGAGGACAAGACAAAGGACTTGAATTTAAGAGGCTGTAGAACCCCAAGGGGCCGAGCGAGAGGCCAGGTGGCAGGAGAAAGAGCCAGTACGAGAAGGTATTGTTTAGTTGGCTACTGCTGTACGCAGTTGATAGCTCTTGTCCTATAAGACTGTTCTCTGGGAATTTATATGAACAGCATCTTTAGCCAGTCAATCCAGAGAGTAGAAGGGGCAAGATTTTACCCACTGGCCCTCATATCTCATTCATTAAAGTTTCATCCCATTAGGGTTCACTCCATGTTACTTGACACCTAACGCCCATGGTGCCTCATGCCCGGGTATCAGACCCCTGGACAGAGCCCTGGCAGAGCCAGTACAGGACCGTCAGCAGAGCTGGAGCCAGGCCGGTGAGGCAGTGTCTGGCCAGATCCCAGGAGAATGCGGATTTGGAGTAAGTTCACATCTTTCTATTATGCAGTTCTCCCATCCTGAAACAGCATTTGCAGGAGGAGTGATCCCACTTGTTCTTAAAAGCATGTTTCTTACATTCGCTTTGATTTGCTTCCCTTGGGATCAAATTAACAAAAACAAAACAAAAACACCCCTGCTGATTTTGAAGTGGGGAGGGCAGGAACCATCAACTTAGTGAAGAAATGCTACCTCCTGATGTAACTGCTAGTCGTTTTAACTTAAAGAGAAAATGCAGACAATTTGATAATGTTTTCTTAAAGTCAAGAGGATTTGCTACTGCCCTTGGGAGAGAGAGCTCACTCATTCCCTGGCAAAGGAGCCTGGGGATCGGAGGGTCAGTCAACCAGCTCTGGCTCTCCCAGTCCCTCCTGATCCGCCTCCCCTCCTTAATATTCAGTCTCACTCACAAAGTAGATTGATAATGGGCATGTGATTGGTTTCTTCCAAACTACACCCTCCTCCCTCGACCTCCTCACCCCCTAAAACTCAAACCCTTCCTAGGCTGGAAATAATGTCACAGGTACTACTATAGGCATCTCCAGCGAGCTATACAAAGGCAATTCGTCCCATCCTTTGGCATGCTCTGAGTCTGAAAGTCAGGTACAGGTGATCATTTTGCACTCGGGAGAAGGGTCTCTATGGGCCTAGTTTTCCCCTCTTGTTCAAAGGACTTTTAATAGGAGCCAGGTGGAAAGTTTCTGGCCTGTGATGCTGGGTGTCTAATATATGCAAAGATACCAGTTATTTGTCATCATGATTATTCTGGGACACTTTGAGCTTCAGGTTGGTCCTGGTCTAACCACAGAATTGCTATATGCCCTTCGGAGGTATCTTACTCTGGTCCTCCATGCCTAGATATTATATGATATCAAATTTCTCCACAAAATGCCATTGCAATCAGCTATTCATCTGTGTGCACCAACGTTATTATTTACTGTACTTAGTCTGTTTTGTAGTATGCGGTGACCTTCACCAGGAGTTCAGCATTCTTGGCAGCCACCGTTCCCCTTGGCCACAGAGGAGCCCTGTATTCTCTGGATCCTTCCAAGAGATGGGAATGCAGCAGCAGCAACTGGGGATATGAAATTAACTAGGAACAAAACAGACATCAAATCCAGAAAAATACCGAGAAAGACTTTCTGCAGAAGCAGTTTTCTTTTGACACTGAGCATTCTGGAGGATTCAGCGATCCCTGGGTGACCACATGGCCATTTGGAGCAAGAAACCCAGAGGTGGGTGGACATGTGACTCCAGATTTCAAACACAGATGACAGATTCTGACTTTTAGAGCCATGTGGGTGATTAATATTACGTTCAGAAATACATGGATATGTTGAGAAAAACACGGACTTCTAACAAAGCTCCCTTCGTAATGAGATACAAATAAAACTTTAGGGCCTCGCACGCAAACACACACTAAATGAATCGAGTGGGTGGGTGAGGTCAGCACCTAAGTTTCTGTTAATAATTTCAGAGTGTACTGTTTTCAAATTTTTTTCAAGTTTCACTTGATTGGAAGGCCAAAGCTCATTGGGATACACAATGTCTTTGAGCCAGCACTCCAAAAAAATGAATGTCTCTTTCTGGCATGGATTGTTCTCCTCAGCATTCCTAGTTGACACGGCCACATTTCTTCAGCTCCCGGACAGGCCCATCCAAAAGCATTCATGAAACTGCATCGCCATAGTCTGCCCTGTGAGTACTATTTAAAAAACAAAACAAATGGGCTGCACTAGAAGACACAGCTGCCCTCCTCTTTGGGACTGAAGAAAATATACACGTAACACTCTGTTTGCTGGCGTTGGGGTCCTGCGGAGAGGATGTGGGCCTCGGAAGTGAAGAAAACAATGTACAGAGACTTTAATAATTATTTTTGGTTTTTGTTGTTGTTTTTTGTCCCCTTGGCATTCTAATGCATAAAATCTCGACTCTGAAGCTGTCTTTGAGATCAGGGAGAAATAGTTCAACATTTATGCATTCAGTTCATGATTCAGAGATTTATTTATAAGACTGTTGATTTTGGGACACCCAACTCTTGCATTTAAGCAGCCGAAGTGAGTCATGTTTGTGGGAGGTAATTACTACCAGAAAGTACAACTAACTTGTAAGCTTCTCTTTAAAATGTCCACTCACAATCTACAATTACTGCAAATAACAGGCTACCAGGACTTTTGCTATGTTCTATGGCTGTATATATTTATTATGAATGCATTAGGCAATACCCAAACATACTTTTGTCGCAGAGGGGTTCTTGGAGGAGAACCGAGGCCCTTTATTAGTATCAGTATAGATTTCTGAGGATGTAGGATTGAAAAGGTATAATCTCAAGGTATCCCTTCCATTATCGAGAACAAAGCCGTGAGAACAGCTGGCTCAAAAAAGTAATAATGGATTTCAGTTGGAGGGAAAAATATATATAATTTGTGTATCATTAAGGATCAGATTCAACTCACTGAAATTAGAGCAAACACTTACCTCTTTAACACCTCAGTGCTTCTCCTGGGCTGGCTTCTCATTCCCCCAGGAGGCTCCCTGATTCTCCACCCAGTGATTGATGGGGCCCACACCCATCAGACTAGTAACAGAGTAGGTAGATTCTTATGCGCCATGACACCAGAGTTTCTGAGAACATCTTGCAGCTTAAATATTCATGGCTCGGCTGGGCATGGTGGCACACATCTACAATCCCTGTACTTGGGAGGCTGAGATAGAAGGATTGCAGTTTGGAGGCCAACCTCAGCAACTTAGCAAGACCCTGTTTCAAAAAAGGGCGGGTGTGCTCAGTGGTAGAGTGCCCCTGGTTTCAACCCCCAGTTCCATAAATATTCATGGCTCCTCTGCACCAATTAGTGGCTAAAATTGCACATATAAAATGTTTAGAGAGCTGGTGTTGTGGAAAGGAGAAAGAGGAGGAGGGCACTTGATGATTGGAGTTGGCATCAATAAGGCATTGCCACAGCGGGGGAGAAGCTGGACTGTCCACCATCACTGTCACTCTGGCCACGCGATGGTTTAACCTGCCTTTGACTGACACTTGCTGCGACACCAAGGCTCCCAGTCCGCCCCGCAGCTCTTTTGCAGCTGAGCCAAACACAGCCCCTTCTTTGGTGCATCTGAGACTTAACCTGCCTCATAATCGCGCCCCTTCGGCTTCTGTGGTCCAGCTGCTGTCCTGGACCTGCACGAGTTCCCTCATCTCTTATTCAGCAGCTGTGCGCCAGGTGTCCTGGATGTGTCAGTCATCATTCTAGGTGCTGGGACACATCTGTGAACATGACCTGGTCCCTGTCTTTGAGGATCATACTGCCTGGTTAGGGACACAGCCATAAAAAGTGGTAACTTGAAAAGTGTATGGTAAATGCTACACAGGGGTCAGAGTGTGCTACCTGCATCGGAAAGGCTACACCTGCCCGTAGGGAGCAGGAAACACTTCCCAGGAGCACCCATGTTGTTTGTTTGCTTATTTTTGCAGTACCGAGGATTAACCCAAGGGCACTTCCTACCACCGAACTACATCCTCAGCCCTTTTCAGTTTTTATTTTGAGGCAGGTTCTCGATAAGTTGCCCAGGCTGGCCTCAAACTTGCACTCCTCCTGTCCCAGCCTCCTGAAAGCAGGGATTACAAGAATGCACCATCACACCCCACAAGAGTGCCCAGGTTT
This sequence comes from Glis glis, assembly GCA_004027185.1. Taxonomy (NCBI): domain Eukaryota; kingdom Metazoa; phylum Chordata; class Mammalia; order Rodentia; family Gliridae; genus Glis; species Glis glis. The sequence goes on along the minus strand of PVJS01002359.1, from coordinate 16,067 downwards.
AAGCAAAGACCTAAAGGAAAAGTAGAAGATGGACAGGAGACATACGGGGGCACGAGGGAAGGGGACAGGATGAAAGAGTCTATGCAGAAGAAAAGGAACAGGACAAGTCTAGAAACATGAAGATTCAGTTCAGGGAAGTCTGATCAGTTCACAGTGGATGGAGGAGGCTGCAGAACAGTAATACAATGATGGTAGAGGAGGCTGGGCACACAGGGACCCGAACAGGAAAGACCTTGTCTGCATGCTAAGGAGTCTGAATGCAATCAGGGTCTGTCGAAGGATGTACGCTACATGCTGTGTTTCTGTTGGAACAGCCTCCTAGACAGGCTTTCTATGCTGGAGCTGAGCATCCAAGCCTATCCTGAACTAGTCAGTACACCCAGCCATTTGGTTTATTTGTTGTAATGGTTTGGATTTAGAATGCCCCCTAGCCCTCATGGACACAAGGTAGCGATGCTGGACGTGGGCTTGGTTGCTAAGGAGGGTCCCTGGGGGCGTGGCCTTGGGGATTATATATCCTCCCTCCTCCCCCTGCTCTCCCTCGCCTTGATGTGAGAGCAGAGCCAGTGCTCTCTCTTGTCTCTCTGCTTCCTGCCACCATGCCTTGAGCTCTGAGATCTCTGAGCAAATAAATCTTTCTTCCTCTACGTTGTGTGGCCAGTTGTTTTGTATTATATCAGTGAGAATGTTGTCTGAGATGTTTGTTCTCTGACCTTCCCCTAATTAACCTGGGCTGTAGCCAGAACAAGTGCACTGTTAATATCCTCTGATCAGTGACATTGCCCAATTTGTTCCACCTTCTTTAGAGACGTAGACTGCTCCTCAATATGTATGACCCATCTGAGCTCACAATATACCAATAACTCTCCTATCTTACATACTTTCATGGAATTATCTCTTTGGCTCAGTTTTAACTAGAATTAAGGTCTGGAACATATGAAAATATATGAGATTACCATTCACTGAACAAATATTTAAGGAACTACTATATGCTAGGAAATGTTTCAGGCAACACAATAATGACCAAAAACTAAGCCTTTACAATCATGGAGGTGACAATTAAGAGGAAGAATACAGAAAAATAAAGAATATATCAGATGATGATAATGATTGTTATATAGAAAACTTAAGGGATTTCTGGAGGGTGTTACTTTATATTGGACGTGTATATACACATATGCATACATGTATAAGCACATACATATACATGTATATATAGACACACAAATATAATAGACATAGACTATTAAACTCTAGGTAGGTATCGAGTTCTTTGTTCTTTAATGACTTCAGAATTTAATAATTGGAGAATTAATATAACTAGCTTGAAATGCTACTTAGTTAAGTAATGTTATTGTCACCTATAAATTTCTGACCTCAAGAATTTTTCCGATTTTTAGTTTATCAAATTCAATGTTTGATTTTAATTTTAGTCATATTAGTGCAATAAACAGGATTCTGCAATAATCTTACTTTTAGTCTGATTGCCCCGGGTTTAAAATAATGTGACTCACTCGATGCCTGAATTAGCATTTTGATTTAAGAAAATAACAGTTAAACACTTCCCTATTTATATTTTATCTCAATTTTCCACTTGAAATCAGAGAAATATCATTGGCATAAATTTGTGGGCAATAGTAAGAATTTGGACAGGGACCGACAAACGTTCTGTGACATATGTCTAATAGGGGAGTCAAAAAGGGAATGGGGAGGAATATTTGAAGAAATCAGAGCTGAGATTTTCCAGAATTGTAAGGTGTTACGAGTCCTGAGATTGAAAGTACACTATTAACATGCAGAATCAATTTGTACAGCATAGTGAAACTGAGGAAGATCCAGAAGAAAGAGAAAAAATCTTAACAGCTCTCAGAGACAAAAGAAGAATTCTATGAGAAGGGGCACTCAGCAGACTGGCAGCAGACTTGTCATTCCACAGTGGATGGAGGAAGATAGAAATGTGCTCAGGAGCTCAGAGAAATTAACTTCAATCTAGAGTTTTATAATCAGAAAACTACTCGAATGCACAAAATAAAGACATTTTCATAATTATAGAGATTTAGACAATTAACAAATCAGACTTTCGTTATAGAATATGCTTTAAAAAATAAAGAAAAACACAGCTGGGCGTGGTGGCCCACGCTTGTAATCCCAGTACTTGGGAGGCGGAGACCGGAGGATCCGGGTTCACAGCCAGCCTCAGCTACTTAGTGAGGCCCTCCGCAACTTCGTGAGACCCAGTTTCAAAATAAAGGATAAAAAAATAGGGCCAGGGGGGTAGCTCGGAGGTAAAATGCCCCTGGGTTCAATCCCCGGTACCACACACACACAAAAAAAAATTAAAAAGAAAAAAAAAGAAAAACAGAAGCCAGAGGGGAAGGTACAGAATCCAAGATGACAGTGAACATAGACGTTGATAGAAAGCAAAGATAGTATATGAGCTACTGACTGTTCCATATTTTTTGGTGCGAAGAGAATATATAACTGAAGCTCTAAATAACAATTTGAAATGTTTAAAAGAAAAGTTAACATGATGGGAAATTTTTGTCTTTGCTAAAAAAAATTATAGATAGGCAGGGCATATTGGTGCATGCCTGTATGCAGTATTTGGGAGGCTGAAGACAGAAGGATCACAGGTTCGAGGTCAGCCTCAGCAACTTAATGAGACTCTGTTTCAAAATTAAAAATTAAAAAGTGCTGGGGTGCAGCTAAGAAGTAGAATGCCCCTAGGTGCAATCCCAATACCCCTTAAAATTTTATAAGTAACCCCAGGCATGATGGTGCACACTGCTTGTAATTCTAGTACTTGGGAGGCTGAGACAGGAGGATGGCAGGTTCGCGGCCAGCCTCAGCTACTTAGGCCCTCCGCAACTTAGTGAGACCCTGTTTCAAAATAAAAAATTAAAAAAGAAATAGGGCTGGGGGTGGGGCTCAGAGGTAGAACACCCCTGGGTTCAATCCCCAGTACCAAGAAAAAAAATTATAGGTAAGACTTCATCTTAAAATTTTAATGGTAATCTCCAAAGTATTAGAATCTATAACCCTCAAATTAGTGGGGAAAGGGGGACAAAGGAAGATCAAACACTTAATTCAATCTAACAGAAAACAGAAGACAGCAAAGGAGAAAATTGCAAAGGAAACAATATAAAAATTGTAACTGTTAGTAATATATGCAGTATGTCAGCAGTCATAATAAATATGAGTGGATTAAACTAGAAGTTGGCAAAGGACCGACTTTGCTGTAAATGTTGATTATAAATATTTTAGGCATTTTAAATCACATACAGTTTCTGCAACCTTTTAAAAATGTAAAAACCATTCTTTGCTTACAAGGCATACAAAAACAGGTTTCAGGCCAGGTTTGGCCTATGGGATTAGTTGGTCAACCTCTGGATTAAACTTTAAAGAGACAAAAAAAATCAGTTTGAATTTTTTAAAACTATGTACTTCTTGCAAAGGAAAAGAAGCCTAAAATATATTAAAAATGATGATAAGGAGTGGGAAATGACAAGCTGTTGTTACCAGAGGAGGTTGGAGGAGTTCCCAGAGAGGGGGACCTCAACTCAGAATGAGAGGGGTCCTTGATAAACATCGCAGAAATGACGCCCACACATAGATTTATTTAGCAGAGACACATTCAAGGAAGAATACTGGCCGTCTCAAGCGTGAGGGATACTTTTGGGGGTCTCAGGCTCTTCTTTTAAAGGAAACTTGGCGGGGGCTGGGTTTGGGAAGGTGTGTGGGGTGACATCAGTCTGGTGATCACAAGGTGATTTATGATGGCCTAGTGACCCTAGGCGAGGTCTCCATTATCTAATCAGTAGATAAAATTGGAAAGGCCCCTTGATTACAGGATTCTTAAGATATCTTATCTCTCTGGGCTTAATCTATTTATTATGATAGCTAATTAACAGTGCATAAGGTAATTTTCATAAGTGAGTGAATTTATGGTCACTCTAACATTTATAGATTTCTGAGAAATTTGAGAGTGATGGCCCTGGGAGAAGAACTAACATGGGAAGGAAAGGTGTAGAGAGCTTTATCATGAGGTTTTCAAAGCTTTATTTCCTTGTCCTTCCTTTTGTCTCCCTTCTACCTATCTTTTCATTTTATCCTACCTCACTATGAGCATATTAACCAAAGGAAAGCTAATCATCTTGGTTCGGGTTTCCCAAAATAAGGTGTGGGGGGAAAGTGTTCAAGAACAGGTAGTTAGTTTATTTGGAAGGTAATCCCAGGAAATACCAGTTGGGAAGTGGAGACATGATAAAACGAAGGGAAGGAAGCCAACTAAAGATGTGTTATCAAGTAACTTCCCGCTATGGACCACGGGTGCTCTGTCCCACTAAGAAATACCAGGAGACAGAGCAGAACATGCCTCGGGTTATCCTTCCGAGGGACGAGGAAGCATGAGTATTTTGACCAAAGGTAGGCCATTGTTCTCTTCTGCAACACTATAGAATGTGTCATTGCTTACAAGTAAGGTAGATTGGTCACTTTCCTGTTATAAAACACAAAATTAATAAGCTTGGTCTCATCGTTTCACATAGAATGCTATGTCTGCTCCCATAGAGAATACATTTCCTTTTCAAGAGCCATCGAATATTCATTCCCAAATACTGATCATGTATTAAATAACGAAGAACAACTTAATACATTTGAAAGAATTATTAACACATAGATAATTTTTCTGACAAGAATGAAATTAGTTTGAAATAAACAGTAAGAGGACAGGAAAACTATGCTTGGGAACCTAAATATCAGAGGTTGAAGGGGAAGTCACAGCAGAAGTTACACTTAGCACTAAACAACAGTGAAATGCACTGCAGAGCAGACAACTGAAGGGATTGTGCTTAGAGGGGAATTCTCAGTGCAAAATGGCTTTTTAAAGAAATGAAATGTATTAAAAATAAGTTAGTGATTGGATCAACCCATTTTGTCCCATCATCCCAGATGTGAAACACCTATAAAAACTTAAATATAGTACGTAATATGTAATTATATAAAAATAATAAGAAGCCGGGCATGGTGGTGCACGCTTGTAATCCCAGTACTTGGGAGGCTGAGACAGGAGGATTGCAGGTTCATGGCCAGCCTCAGCTACTTAGTGAGGCCCTCTGCAACTTAGACCCTGTTTCAAAAGTAAAGAATAAAAAATAGGTCTGGGGTGTAGCTCGGAGGTAGATGCCTCTGGGTTTAATCCCCAGTACCCCCCAAATAAATAAATAAATAAATAAATAAATAAATAAATAAATAAATAAGTAAATAAATAAGTAAGCATAATACATGTGTAGACTAGCTCACTGAATGCTGTGCACATGTACGTCTCTGTCACTCTGAACTTCATCACGTTGTATGATTACAATGCATCAATAAAAATGAAAAAAGAGGATATATTTCATATTAAGTGTTCTGACCACAATTTTAAAAACATTATATGTATAGGTTTTGTGTTTTTATGTGTTAAACAATAAATTCAATTAAAAAAACCCTGCAGACTCATTCTGTTTATGGACCCAAAGATAAAGCATTCTACATCAAATACCAGCACATTAAATTTGGCAGTGTGTATGTTCAAGCTGGGTTCCTGTAGGGAAAAGATAGATGGTTTCAGAAGGGATTCCAAATCTTTTCATATAATATAGCACATTAAGAGATTAGGCAAAGCTCTATGATTACCTCAGTAATGCCAGAAAAAGCATTTGATTAAAATATTCACCATGATTTTTATAAAATCTTAACAAACGAAGAATAGAAGAGAACTTTTTTTACCCACTACTCACGAGAACTTTCTTTACCCACTACTCACAGCCTACAGTAATGATGCTTATTGATCAGACTTTACCATCAAAGTCAGGGACAAAGCAAAGGTATTTCCTGTCACCACTTCTATTCAGCCGTGTCCTAGAGGGTCTGTTCTCAATGTACAATCTAAAAAGTCAAAACATAAGAGGTATAAGAATGGGAAAGAAATACCAGCCATACTTACATACATATAAAACCTAAGGGGGTATTATTTCTGATAATGCAACTATATAAAATTCTAAAATCAATTTGAGTTGGTCAAAATTTTTGCGTAGAAAGCTCAGCATAATCAATAACACTCCAAATAATCAGAAAGGTAATACAAAATGATACTTTAATAATGACTTCACCTAAGAATAAATTCAACAAAAATGTACAATTTAAAGAAACCATTAAACTAAAGAAAGTTCCAAATAAATGAAGTACAGAGTAAAAACCATGTGTTTGGATAAGAAGACTCAGGATAGTAAAGATGGAATTTCTCTCCTAATTAATTTATAAATTCAATGAAATTCCATTTCCAATTCCATCATAGTTTTACACAGAATTTAACAAGGATCCTTAATATGCATAGGTTAGAGAGAAGAACAAGAATGACCAAACAATTTTTTTTTTTTGCGGCACTGGGGATTGAACGCAGGGGCGTTCTACCTCCGCGCTACCCCCGGCCCTAGTTTTTTATACTTTATTTTGAAACCGGGTCTCACAAAGTTGTGGAGGACCTCACTAAGTAGAGAGAGAGAGAGAGAGGGAGAGAGAGAGAGAGAGCTGAGGCTGGCCGCAAACCCAGATCCTCCGGTCTCTGCCTCCCAAAGTACTGGGATTACAAGCGTGCGCCACCACGCCCAGCCCCAAACAATTTTTGAAGACGTGAACACGACAGGGAAGGAATCAATAATTTTTGTAAGACAGTGATCAATACAATATGATTTTGGCAGTGAGACAGACAAGACGACAAGCGGAATAGAATGTAATACCAGACCTGTGAGTGGAGGGAAACAATGTTGTCAGGAGTTGTGTCATAGATCAGTGTGGTGATAAAACAGCAGCGGAGCAATTAGTTATCCATATGAAAGACATAAAATTTAATTTTTACCTCATTCCCCAGACTGTGTTTAAAAACTAAATATGTAGTGTGGCATTTTTAAAAATGTAGAAAATAGCATAGGAGAATAGCTTTAAAATTTGAGGCTGGAGAGAGAGAGATTTTAAACAATATATAAAAGCAATTAAGGAAGGGATTGGTAAACTTGACTTCATTAAAATGCAAAACTTTTATAAAAGAGAGACTATAAGTAACATTAAGATAAAACATAGACCTAAAGAAGATATTTACAATGCATATGCCTGACACATGATTAATTGCAAATATGTATGATTGCCTACAAATTAAAGAGAGGAAGAAATTGCTCAATAAAAATAGGCAAAATTAGCTGCATTGGCTAATTTTTACAGGCACGTGCCTGTAATCCCAGTACTTGGGAGGCTGAGACAGGAGGATCACAGCAAGTAGTGAGACTCTCATCAATCTAGTGAGACTCTGTTTCAAAATAAAACTAAAAAATAGGGCTAGGGGTATAGCTCAGAGGTAGAATGCCCCTGGGTGGTTCAATCCCCAGTGACACACACACACACACACACACACACACACACACACCGCAAAATTATATTTGATGGAAGTTTTTGAATGAGAATTGCCTAATGACCAAGAAACATAAAAAAAATTGTTCAGTTTTTCTAGTCACCAGAGAAATGCAAAATAAAAGTAAGTTGTCACTTCATATCACAAGATTAGAAAAATATTTAAAGCCCGACAACACCACATGTTCTCTTGGATGTGGAGTGAGGAGGACTCTCAAGTATTTCTGTTGGGGATGTTAATTTGTACAAAAATTTTGGAGAATTGTTTGACAATATCTAGAAAAGACAAAGCCATGAATATCCTATGTATCAGCAGTGGCTGCAGACACAGATCCTTCCTAGAGGAGCATTTGCAAATTGTCATGCAAAGACGTCTTTACAGAAATGTTCGCTGTAGTGATGCAGTAATGGAAAGATGCTAGAAACCACCTGAATGTCAGGCAATAGGAGAATGGACAATTTGTGATATATGCAAGCAACAATGAATAGTGTACAACTTTAAATGAACTGAAACCATAGGTATCAACATGGATTAGTCTAAAAAAAAACACAGAACAAAACAAATTGTGGAATCATATGTGGAATATGATGCCATTTGTTTAATTTTATAGTCTTCCAAAAATACTACATATTAGCATTGAGACCCCTAAATATATAGAGTATTAGCCCATTTTGTGTTGCTATAATAAATTACCTGAGGCTGGGTAACTTATAAAGTAGTTTATTTAGCTCATGATTCTAGTGGATGAAGGGTCCATATAACACAGTTCCAGGGCCCTGATAAGGGCCCCCTTAGCTGTGTCACAATATGGTGGAGAAATAGAAAAAGGAATGGCTGTGTACAGAAGAGACCATGCATCTGGGTCGGCCTCACTTTACAATGACCTGCTCTTGAGAGAGTTAATTCATTTCTGTAATACCCAGTTCACTTTGCAAGACCAGCATTAATTCATTCATGAGGGTGGAACCCCATGACCTAATTACCTTCCACAAGGCCCCACCTCTTAAAGGTTCCACCAGAAAAATCTGGAACAAATACAGTAATCGCTCAAGGTCTAAGAAAGCATGAGAGCAGGTGTGTGTTTCCTATTAATTGTGCACTTCTCTGTGTCCGTTCATTCAACATCATCTAGTTTGTGCCAAACACTTCTAAGAAGTAAGGATAGAGCCCTGAGCAGGACAGACATAACTGTTCAGCTTTGTAGCACTTATATTTTAATGAGTATTAAATTTAAAAAAAATTTTTTTTGCGGTACTGGGGATTGAACCCAGGGGCATTCTACCTCTGAGCTACACCCCCAGCCCTATTTTTTATTCTTTATTTTGAAACAGGGACTCAGTAAGTTACCACACATGGACCTTGAACCTGCAATCCTCCTGTCTCATCCTCCCAACTACTGAGATTATCATGCCTAGCTCCCATTCTATTTTATTTTATTTTGAAACAGGGTCTCACTAAGTGTGTTGCTCAGTCTAGTCTTGAATCCGTGATCTTCCTGTCTCAGCCTCCCAAGTACTGGGATTACACCACCATGCCCAGCTTATTTCATTAATTTTAACATAGTATTTAATTTTATGGATGTATCCTAATTAAACAAATCTCTTACAGCAAGTATTATTTCAAGTCATAGTGACAAAATGCCCTGTGTTATTTATTTATTTTTATTACTGGGGATTGAACCCAGGGGCATTCTACCTCTGAGCTACACCCCCCACTCCTATTTTTTAATTCTTTATTTTGAAACAAGGTCTCACTAAGTTGTGGAGGGCCTCACTAAGTAGCTGAGGCTGGCCGCGAACCTGCTGTCTCAGCCTCCCGACTACTGGGATTACAAGCATACACCACCACGCCCGGCTATGTGTTACTTCAATTAATAAATTATGATCCTTACAGAAATGTTTGCCAAGAAGTCCTTGAGACCAGTTTCTTCTTGAGACCAGTAGAAGAAACTGAAGAGCAAAGCCGCTGAGCGACGCCCTCTCTAAGCAGAAGCAGGATTGTAATGACCCTGGATGTGGGCAGCCTAGAGCTCGTCTACACACACAGTCCTGTAGGAAGAGAGGCCAGGCCGTCCTCACCTGCCCGTTAGTGTATATGGCTTACTTAGTTCATACAACACAAATTACTGAGCAGCCCCTGTGGAAAGAACTCTATCAAGAAGTGGAAACATAAAAATGCTCTCAAATATAGTATGCATAATTAGATGTATACATAAATCTTATTATAGAGAGTAAAGGCAGAGACAGATTTTGCACGAAGTGAACGGAGCTCAAGTATCTGTCACCGAATGTGGGCTCCTTCCAACGCTCTGAGAGAACCCTATAAATATAGTTATGTGGTCATCCATTTTGGTACAATTTGCATAAGTGACATTTTTTTTTTAAATTGCAATTAGTTAAATTGCGGTCTCTTTCCCCAGTGCTGGCATGGTCAAGGACGTTTTTGAGTTTAAACAAAGGAGAAGTGGTATTGAGGATGAATTGAGTTTATTGAAACATAGGAACATGGCCTGCAGATATTCTGTTGTCAAATGGAGTTATTGCACCGAGGGCAGGAAGTAAGAAAGCGGTGGAGGACATACGAGGTTTGAAGTGTGTGGAGCCAGAAGTTAGTCTCTGGAAAATTCTTCCCATCAGACATAAAACTAAACAGAGGGAGGCGTCGTGGTGCACGCCTGTAATCCCAGCACTTGGGAGACTGAGTCAGGAGGATCTCAGGTTCCAGGCCAGCCTCAGCAACCTACCAAACCCCGTTTCAAAACAAAACAAACAAACAAAAGGGCGAGGGGTGTAGCTCAGAGGTAGAATGCCCCTGGGTTCAATCTTCCATACAAAAGCAAGCAAACAAACAAACCAAAATACTAAACAGGGTTTATTCTCATTTGTCTCTGGTCAACACAGAATTCTCTGAAGTCAGAAATAACACAACAGAAACAGTTACACAGTTACACTTCCGAGCTACATCCCCAGCCTTATTTTATTTTTATTTTTATTTATTTATTTATTTTTATTTTTATTTTTTTGCGGTATTGGGGATTGAACACAGGGGCGTTCTACCTCCACACTACGCCCCCGGCCCTATTTTTTTTATGCTTTATTTTGAAACTGGGTCTCACGAAGTTGCGGAGGGCCTCACTAAGGAGAGAAAGAGAGAGAGAAAGAGAGAGAGAGCGAGAGCTGAGGCTGGCTGCGAACCCGGATCCTCCGGTCTCTGCCTCCCAAAGTACTGGGATTACAAGTGTGTGCCACCACGCCCAGCCCTTATTTTATTTTGAAACAGGGTCTCCCTAAATTGCTGAGGCTAACTTTGAACTAGTGATCCTGCTGTCTCAGCCTCCCAAGTACAGGAATTACAGGTGTGTGCCACCGTGCCTGGCTGAGAAAGTCCTATTTTTAAGTTCTATGCTGGACTCCTGGGTAGTCTGATTGGATCCTTCTTGTGTATGAGAACCAATCATAACGTTCAGGAGTTAGAAGAGCCTCTGCGACGGAGCAGCATTGCTTATGCCACATCAACAACTTGTTAAGATGGTGTGTGTATGTGTGAGACAGAGACAGAGACAGAGGCTGTCCGTGCTCTGCCAAGGGCGGGGGACCCCTGAGGGAAGTGCCACTTCCTTCCCCATGGGAGCCACTGTCGGGCTGGTGACTCACTGGGCAATTCAAGGGGCCCAGGGCTCTGGATGACTCGGCATCAGGTGAGCTTCCTCGGCACCAAGCTGACATCAGCTGGGGAGAGAGACAGCATCAGGGACACAGAGGGCCAGTCCCAGAGATCTGAGGAACAAGGCTGGGACGGGAACAGCTGAGTAGCTGCTGAGTCATGCAGGAAGAACACAGAGCCACACGTCCTAGAGGTGGGCACACAGGAGCACTGGATTCTGACAGCGACTTCCTTCTTGCCGGGGTGGACGCTGCGGGGCCTGCTGGGAAGCAGCGATGTCCTTGTCATCTGACAGCCCTTCCCCAACCTCGGACCAGGTGACTCAGCTTCTGCTTGTCCTCGTGACTGATCTCCTGCTTCCCACTCACTCCTCCCTTGGGTTTCCAGCCCCTTGGGACGGCTGGATGAGAAGAAATACTTATACCCAGAAAGAAAGCAACAACACAAAGCCCAGGTCGAACGGCCAAAGCCACATGGGACCCACAGGTTGAATGGCTACTATGGATAATTACATAGAGAGAAATGATTTGTTTCAAATTTTCATTGGTGCATCGTACTTAGACATCAGAGTGAGATTCAAAGTGATATGTTTGGCTGGGCGGTGGTGCATGCCTGTAATCCCAGTACTCCGGAGGCTGAAACAGGAAGATGGCAGGTTCGAAGCCAGCCTCAGTAACTTAGTGAGACTGTGTTTCAAAAATAAAAAATAAAATAGGCCTGGGGGTGTCGCTCAGAGGTAGAGCATCCTTGGGTTCAACCCCCAGGATCTCTCTTTCTCTCTCTCTCTCTCTCTCTCTCTTTCTCTCTCTCTCTCTCTCTCTCTCTCTCTCACACACACACACACACACACACACACACCTTCCCACTCCACCTCCTTCCTTCCTACTGCGATTGGTAGTGACACATTCATAAACAAACATGACATTACTTGGTTTGTTTTCATCCTCAAGCCTCATCTCTCCCCTTTCCTCCCTCCTCCAATCCCCTTCCACTATTCTACTGGATTCTCTCTCTCTCTCTCTCTCTCTCTCTCTCTCTCTGAGGTCTCTTTCCTTTCCTAGTTTCTCTCTAGCTTCCACATATGAGAGAAAACATGTGACCCTTGGTTTTCTGAGTGTGGCCGATCTCACTTAGCATGATGTTCTGTAGTCCCACCTGTTTCCCTGCAGATGACACAATTTTATTCTTCTTTATGGCTGAGTAAAACTCCATGGTGTGTATAGACCACATTTTCTTTTTCCATCCATCTGTCAACAGACAACCAGGTTGGTTTCACTGCTGTAAACATGGATATGCATGGGTCGCTGTAGTGTTCTAACTTTAACTCTCTTGGAAAGATACCAAGGAGCGGTCTAGCTGGGTCATATGGCGGTTCCATTACTAGTCTTTTGAGGAACCTCTGCACTGATCTCCATAGTGGTTGTACTAACCCTAACCCTAACCCTAACCCCTGTCAGGCATCAAGCTCTGTGCAAGGATGTCATGGTTGCTATTTAATGCAATTTCCTCCTTCCAACTATCCTCCGAGACAGGTATAACAACTGTTTTACAGGTTAAGGAAACGGAGACTCGGAGGTTGTACCTGGCAGTCACATGGGTGTGGGTGCCCATCCGTGCTCTGGTTTTATTCCTCTGAGTCCTACATTCATGAAAGGTGCTTTCCTTGCCATTCCTCAGAACTGGGGATAAGAATAAATACAGGAGCCGGGTGTGATGGCCCACGCCTGTAATCCTACTACTTGGGAGGCTGAGACAGGAGGATCGCAGGGTCAAAGTCAACCTCAGCAACTTAGTGAGGCTCTCAATAACTTTGTAAGAACTTTGTAAGATGAAAGAAAGAAAGAGAGAGAGAAAGAAAGAGAGGAAACAGGAAAGTTCTGAGGATTAAATTAATTCCTCAAGACAATGCTCTTTTGCTGGATTTCTCTGCACCTGTAGCAGAACCTCCTCAGCTCGTCCCCCGTCCTCAGGAACATGCTTCTCTGCATCGCACGGTCCTGACCGCAGCATCTCTCCGAGCTCGCTGAGTACTTGAACGTCCAAGCCACAATCCTGAGACTCTGGACCGAGGAGGCTGAACAGGAGGGATGGGTTTGACTGAGCGAGCGCACCTGCAGGGGCAAATCCACACTTGGGTGGAGGTAACAGTGCAGTGTGGTGTGGTCAGCGGGCTGAGCAAGGCCACCTGCTGGCTCAGCACCTTTCCAAATAATGAAGCCATCTCCTGAGAGCTGGGAGTTGGAAATCATAGGGAAGAGCTTTGGAGAGAAGTCCAAGTTAGAAGTCTATAGATGCTTTCCCCCTAGCCAGCAGTTCCATTAAGGAAATTCATTTTAGTGTTTTGGATGGATGAAGACTTCAGCTCAGCCATGGACGTTTCCAGCCATTACTCAGTCCTCAGTCAGCAGATTCTAAGGAAGCCCAGGAGGAAAAACTGAGGGCCTGGGCCAGTTGTGAGCCCTGGGCACAGCTGCAGCCATGCCAGAAGAGGATGCCTGGGGCCTGCTCCAACTGTGTTGAGCATCTATTAGGGACCACAAGAATGATCCCCGAGCACGGGGAGGGAGGAGAGGAGGAAGAGGAGAGATGGGGGAGGAAACAGACCAAAGCGTGGTATGAGTATATGAATCATCATTATGAATCTCACTATCGTGTACAATTACAGGGCACCACTAAAAAATTATTTTAAAAAAGACCATAGAAAAGTTGAATCTCTTGTAGTCAGCCTCAGCTACTTAGTGAGGCCCTGCTTCAAAATAAAATAATAAAAAAATAGGGCTGGGGTGTAACTTGGAGGTAGAATGTCTCTGGGTTCCATCCCCAGTACCACAAAAAAAAAAAAGAAAAGAAATAAAGAAAAGTTGAACCTAAAACAAAAACTGCCTCTAGATCTTGATCAATGTCCAAATTTAAGACTCTTGGAAACCAAGAGAAAGAAATTCACAGAATAAAAGTCCCGAAGTACAGATGTGTGTAGTGACCTAAAAATTCCATGCTTCTAAAGCCCCCGTGGGCTATTTGGTGATGCCCTAGAGACTTAGCTCTGTCCCGGGCTCTGCTCAGTCTCATCCCTGGCCAGGGAGAATGCAGGATGCCTTTAGGTATTAGTCTGGGGTTCAGCATCGAGTCAGCTCTGCTCTCCTGCCTACTCTTCCCTTAATCTGGTAGGTATCTCCTCCTCCTCCTCCCCCTCCTCCTCCTCTTCCTCCTCCTCTTCCTATTCCTCCTCCTCCTTGTCCTCTTCCTCTTCCTCCTCCTCCTCCTCTTCCTCCTCCTCCTTCTCTTCCTGCTCTTTCTTCTTCCTCTTTGTGGTACTAGGGATAGAACCCAGGGGCATTCTACCTCTGAGCTACACCCCCAGCCCTGTTTTATTTTTTATTTTGAAACAGGGTCTTGCTAAGTTGCCAAGACTGGCCTTGAACCTTCAATCCTCCTGTCTTAGTCTCTCAAGAATTGGGATTACAGGCATGCACCACCATGCCTACTAATATTCTTCTTATGCTGTTTAGTTAGGTCTCACCTTGTGACCCGGAAGTCCCAGACCTGCGTCCTTGCTTACTCCTGCACGCTAAACCTCTTCCGGTTTCTGGTTTTCAGAACTGGACGCTAGCCTTGCTATCCCTAGAACTCGCAGGATTCAGGCTCCTCTTTCGCTTGTCAGTAGATGTAAAGTAGATTGAGCTCAGCCACTGCTGAAATTCTCCAGGGCCATCTGCCCTCATCTAGTGTATCAGCCCAGTTTTGCACCTCATCCCCCACAACTCAGTGTGGCCAGATCTGATGGTTGACTGGGCCCTGATCATGATAGAGTACAGTTGGGTGGGTTAACCCATCCATGCCCCACATTGGGGTCCTGGAGCGTGGATGAAAGCGTCTGGGGCAGAGTCACTGAGTATGAAAGAGATTCCCACTTCTCCTGAGCTGAAACCTACCAACCATTCATTCTGAGAAGCTTGGACTCCGGGACGCATGCGCGTTCTCATCAGCCTTCCAAAACCTGGGTGCTACCCCAGATGCCTTCATTTCAAACAACTCGCCAATTAAGGTTCCGATTTTATTGCTGTGAGGCAATAAAAATGGCGCTAAACAATGACTACACGGAGGACGACTTCCAAGACTGAGATTTTGTTATTTCATTTCAGCCATTCTAAATTAAGCCCCGGAGAAACATTTTCCTGCTACTAAATAATCGGCTTGTTGTAATATGCATTATTGCTGAGATAATAGGCTACATCAATATCTATTCATGTTATTGTAACTGGGAACTAAGACCTCAGAATACTCCTTTGCTTCCCAGTACTGGGAAAAATGTTAATTTTCATACTGTCATGTTTGGTTTAAATTATCTATTCTAAAATATAGACATGTATTCACTTTCAATATAATGAATTCATTTGTAACTTGGCCACATTTGATTTTTATTAAATTTCTTTCTAAAACAATTTTATGTGATAGGACACAGATTAACACTATAGTCCATGACTTGGCAATTGATAAATAATGGGCTAAAATTCGCTAAAAGTGGGTATTGGTGAAATGTTACATTTTTAAAAAGAAGTTTTATATTAAACTTTAAATTTGTGTCTTCAAGACTCTAGCAGATTCAGATTCTTCTGTGTGTTTCCTCTCTGCTAGGCTACACTTCAGAATGTGTTGCTCTTTAAAAATCTGAATCTTCAGCTGGATGTGGTAGCACACACCTGAATCCCAGCACTTGGGAGGCTGAGACAGGAGGATCACAGATTTGAGGCCAGCTTCAACAATTTAGTGAGGTCCCTCAGCAATTTAGCAAGACCCTGTTTCAAAACAAAAAAATAAAATAGGGCTGGGGGTGTAGCTCAGAGATAAAATGCCCCTGGGTTCAATCCCTAGTACAAAAATAAAAACAACAACAAAATATACACACACATATATGTATACACACACACACACACACACACACACACACACACACACAAAA